>CP139502.1:272894072-273190511 GCA_021014915.2 Artemisia tridentata subsp. tridentata
CCATATGTGGTCATTTACAAGAAGCCGGTGAATTTTAAGATTGGTTTGAGAGAAGTATCGAGAGTATTTTTTCAACACATTCTCACGAAATTATGCCTCGAAGGGCTGTTATGGCTTTAATATTGCATCAAGTAAATGGTAATCAAAGGCGTGTACACTAATGTATGATGATTTCGATATCTCGCAATCATCAGGAGGGAGAAGTACGACTTATTACCAACTTGGATGCAATACTGTGTGAGATATGTTGATGCTCCCGAACGACAACCAGTGTGATTCCTTTAGTATCTATAGTCTCCGGCTGCGTGTTTAAAGACTAAAGAGAGTTGTCGTTTCAGGAGGGAGCAGAGAATAAAAATGGCTCACTAGTTAGGAGGGAGTAATAACCTAACTAGTACATTACAGTTGAAGTCCAGAGCTACAAGGATGTGTGCCGTCAGCACCAAAGATCGAAGCTGCGATCTTTTGGAATAGAGAACTTCAAGTCTGCCTCAGGATCTAGACTACAGAGACTCTACATGTCAACAAAAGTTTATTATTGTAATTTACTTTATTTATAGGTCTCTTTGTAACCATTCACTTGTGACGACATCTTGGAGGGAGATTGTTAGACTCGCTTTTATATAAAGATGCCGTCACTCACGTGAATTGGACTAGATGTGTATTAAGTAGCTAACGCAGGGACTACTTATGTGTAAATGGCAAACAAGTGATGTAATAGGGCCTATAAATACCCCACATGACTCTCCATGTGGGGTGTGGAAATATTGTGTATTATTCATTTGTTTCTTTCAATAAAGATAATCATAACCGGTATTCTCCACCCTCTTACTAACTTCTCTCTCTAAGATGAAGATAATCATCTTCAATCACCAACCGAGACCACCCGAACCAAAGAAATCTTGTAATTTCCGGTTCTACAATACGTAAAGTGTACAATCCCTCAGTCCCGGGTTCGATTCTAGTCATACACGATTTAATATTTTTCCAAAACTCTAACAGCTCCCACTTGGAAATCTATTAAAAGTGTAATTGACATTGGCTAGCGTCTAGCAACACGCCAATGCCCCTAGTACAACTCGGGGTGGTGGTCTCCTGGAAAAACCACTTGATGATTAATCATCATACTTATCATTTTGTTTCTAATACTACATTAATAAAGATATGGATCTAAGTCATTCTTTATTAATAATTATGTTTCTCGTTGTTTATGATTGAGCAAGATTACCAAATCTTCTGAACATATTCAGGGGAGATCTTGGGCATGGCCATGCAAACATCTTGTCAACCCTATGAGGGGCCCAGCAGTATTAAACTTCAAACAATTTGAAGGAACAAATTCTATCTTGACTACGAGCATAACTCATGCACTTCGCAACGCTTCCGAAAACAATCCGTATAGCTACCAGTTATGTATAGCGTTAAATTGAATCATAGAAATGCACTACATGCATGACAGTTATCTGGTATCTCAAGTCTGAGGATAACTATATTCACATGATTTACTTGATGACAAGATCCATAAAGTAAACTCATGAAGGCGGGATAAGTCCTATACTCAAACATTTTGAATATCATGTGAAATTGGTATGACAACGCATCAATATACTTTCAAGTATATTCTACCAATACTCAGATTTGCCTTAATTTAATGATATTCCCATATCATTAAGTGACAACGGACAATTTAGAATATATAAATATATTCAAGGATATAAACATGCAAATATAGGATATATTATTAAGAAAATGATAAACAAACATAACCATTATTTTAATTCATTAAAATAATAACTGTTCAATAACATCCCATTATCCAAACACTAAAATAAATCAATGCATGATAATTCTTATTAATGAATTATGCCTCAAGTCATGTCAAACATACTTGTTGACAAGACATAACTCAACTAATCTTGATCTATCAGAATTTTGAGAATACTTATTTCAAGAATTCAATTAATGAAGTTCTTGTATGTGTGCATTCAACTATCTTGATAATGCCACATAATATTTCATAAAATGCGTGACATCCTCAACCACGAATTTATGACAATTAAACTATCAAACCTTTTATAGTTAAAGTATTCTAATTCTTTAATGTACAATGCAACTATGCTTACAGTTAAGCATAACTAGTACACATGGCCATTAACTTGGATGAACTCCCACCATGACTAGTATTGAGTGTCATCTCAATCTTATCAGCATCATTGTATGCAAACATTAATATGCTGTTTAAAATCCCGTAAACTTTAATATCCAATGTGTAATGTTTGATACCTTCCAATCTTTCAAGATTTGTCGGCTATATCAATTACGCAACAATTGCCATATGGTTCATACTTAGAATTTAGGAGCTATTCCAGGATGAGGATGTTAATTCTAAATCCAACCATATCCATTACACTTAGTTATCTAATAACCTTTAATTAGATATTAATGTTGTCAAATCATCTTTCATCAAGCATGATACAACAAACGACATGATGTACATGAAAAATCCTTGCGTCAAACTTAGATTTATTCATGCCATATCTTTTCAAAGATATGTATCTATCTAGATTTTCTAATAGTATAATCATGTTTATTAGAATCAATAATTTTTACCGCTTATGTTTATAACAATAAACATATATTCCAAGGCTGTATGTTTATTTTCTAAATTTCCATAATGAAGTTTCATTCCAAACTAAGACTTAACATTTAATGCTTATGGAATGTTACTTCCTATACGTTATACAACATATATGAAATAAGAAAATAAATTTAACACTCCCACTAGCTTTCAGAAATATTAAGAGATTGCCTTATTTTAATTATAAATCAAAACTTGGATTTAATAATTAAACATAAGTGTATCTCCTAGATGCATGCATTAATCCATTCATAAATGATTGCCCTTTGTATACTTCCAAAGATTATTTGAATTCAAATACTCCTTTCAATTACTTATCGTCCTCGCACAAGTAATTACTCAAGAAAGAGTTTTGATATTCCATTGTTAATTTCATATAAATGAAACTAAGAATGACAATCATAATCTTTATACATTTAATGTGCTTAGAAAGAATTTCAATCACATTTAATTGCTTAAGTGTGTTTGATAATCTTTTAATGCATTAAATTATGTATACAAAATTTTGTCCATATGATTTCTACTCAAAAATTTAAATCTCTAGGATTTTCATTTCTTTTGTAGAAACTCATCTTTATTCTATAGTGTAACTATAGAGTTCAAGATTAATTAAGTTTCCAAAACTAATTATCTTTATGGACTGCATCTAATCATTCATAGTATGAGTAACTTGCCAAATTCAATATTTGCAATTCATCAACAGGTTTACCATAATCCTATAACTCATAATCCTCAACATATTATACAAATATTTGAGATATCCTTGCTGATCTATGAATGAGAATTCCAACATCTTGAGATTTAACATTAACATGTTTAATCCTCATTATGACTTTACTAGTGTATTTTAGAAGATCATGTATCTTGTAATTTTATCTTTTCAAGATAAAACTCCCACTTGCCTTTTGCAATTTATAGACTATCTATAAATACTTAGCAAGTAGAGCAACACAAATTGTTCTCTTTTGGGACATTACAAATACACATTGACAGTTCCTCACATTAGTTTGTTAATAACCTACTCAAAAGCAGTTTAACAAATTCTGAACTTCAATTTTAAGACTTAATGTGATTCATCACATTCCATAATAAATGGTGTCTTATTAATCTTCTAGGTTGGAGTCTTATTGAGTATATACAATCCATACTCAATTTCCTAACCTTGATAGCTTTTGGAAGAAAGGAAGATATAGTTATCTTTAATCAAACAATGAACGTACCATAACCATTATGTATTTCATTAGGATTAATATTGTAAGACAATCTTACAATATGTAAGATACATATATTTTGTTTGGTTTATCTATTTGCCAACTAAATCAGCTTAATGGTATAATAGAATTTCCAAGCCAATTGCATGCTATATAACATAAGTACTTTTTGACCAAGTCACTTCATGTCCATGTCTTAACAAGAAGACATAAACTGTTATAATTCCAATTTACGTTATAAATCATTGATTAACTCAATGACTTCTTGTATATGTTTTAATTAAAAAACATAACAAGTTAACGTCTTACTTTATTATAAGTCTTGTAACAATTAAAAGACATCATATTTATATCTTTACAATAAAATATAATTATGCATAACTAAAGTAATCATGAACACCACAATTTGGTTTCAATAGAATTTCAAGTTAATTTATTACTTCATATATTTATGACATTCCAAGAATACATAAACATTCAAATTTGAAGTAGTATTAGATTACTTCATTTATTTATGTCATTACAATAATACATAAATATTTAGTTTGAAGTAGTCTTATTATCATATTGACACTTGCTCTAATAAGAATCTAATTTAGAACTTGCAAATTAACATAGTTTCATTACACCAGTTGATCTGCTAGTAATGAAAGTATGTAATTTACCTTGTCATTAATATCTATGTCAAGGTCTCACTTACGCTAGATATTAACTCCAAGTGTTCTATTAATTAGATGTGAATAAATCACATTAGAACATTAATTCTCTTACCTTGCAGTCAAGAGAATCCTTTAAATCATATTCGTTTGTGTTGTTCTTTGCACACAATAAAGATTTCTCCCACTTGTGCATGAAACAAAATCATGTATCAGATAAACAACACGTCAATCGTTTGTTTATGTGATCAATATGATTGTGTCATAGATATTAGTAGATATAGAATCACCTTGTCAAATAAGGAAACGTACATGACTATCCTAAAGCCACAAGTGTCTATAATTGGAAAGTAATTATCTCAAGAGATTCTAGAGATAATTTGGGTTACTACCAAGATAACAAGCTTGTAGCTCCCACTGAATTACATATCATTACATTAATATATATAATTCAGTAATTACAACACAATGCTCCCACTGGATTTGACAACATTATAAGTGTTTCATATCCAGTAAAAGCAAATGGTGTGCTTTTTACTTTCCTACACCTTTGAGTAATCCCATACGTAACAATTACTTAGGTACTAAAGAATGTATTCTACTTTGGAAATGATGGACTATCCATTAATGCAATTAACTTGGAAATAATTGGGCATGCAATTTCTTCCTTAATTTGACTATCATCCCCACACTGGTATGTAGCATATTTAAGTGGTCAAAGCACAACAACTAGACAAAGAGTGCTAGTTTGCCTTTTACCAATTTTGCGGTAACTAGTCTAGCTTCTAATTTAATAACTCATAAAATGTGCAATTTTCTTAACTATTAAAATTTTGCTATGAGTTATTCCTTAGAATTTAGACAATTCTAATTTTCCATTATACCCTTCTCATTCATGAAAAGGTATAGGGTTTAAGTCTCACTCTTCTCAAAGAAAGTAGACTAGGATTATTCTTTTAGTAAGGTTGACTCTAGCCAAAACCCTTACGGGTGTAGATCAATTTACTACTAAAAGAATGCCCCACGTTTACAGTTTTAACGTTGCATTTATACATTAAAAGAATTTACAAAATTCAATTTTAGTATTTTCGATAATATAATTTTTCAAGAAAAGAAAATTACCCAGGAAATACAATATATCCATTTAATTTTCTTGAAAACTAGGATCCAACTTTCCATAGTTCCACCACATCAGTTGATCTGCTAGCTGTGGAAGTACAAAAGATGGTAACTTGTCGTACAATAATCGGCAAAACAATTTCCGACTCCTAGATCTTTATGGGAATTACATTTGCCAAACAATTTGCAATGTAAGCATGTTTCTTCCCATCTCATGCTTTAAGTCTCAAGGTCTCACTTATAACTTAATTAAGTCGTCTAATTTAGAAACATGTAAATTCACATAATTTTATCACATCAGTTGATCTGCTAGCAATAAAAGTATGTAATTTACCTTGTCATTAATATATGTGTCAAGGTCTCACTTACGCCAGATATTAACTTCAAGTGTCTCTTATAATTAGATAGCATGGACTTAAATTTTAGGGTATTTATTTTGATGTGACAATCAAAATATGTACAAAGAAGCATGCACTCATCTTTGTATCATAAATTTTCAAAACAATTTTAATTACCAATTCGCTAAGAGTTAAATCAACAAAGTTTTAATTGAGGCGTTGAGTAACTTACAACTTTGCCTTAAGATGCTTCGTACATATAATGGTTGTACTTGGTAAGTCTAATTTGACGCACAGGCGAGCGGAGAGACAGAATGGAGTCTCTTTAAGGCCACAATTTAATGCGAAACCAACCTTATACCCACTTTATAGTTTGTCAAATTAGGTCCGCCGCTTCGACCATTTGTACAGTTGCATCAATCAATTAAAAGTTTATGATTCTAAGTCTTATATAAAATATGTTGTAAATTATTAAATTGCTAGTCTCGCCTGGGAGCAAATTACCGTGCGAAGCGAACCACTGACGGCACATAAGACTTGGCAATAAATAATTTACCACATCAAAGGTTTCATAGTTATTAAGTCCATTTATTTTTTATACAAAAAATTACCCTGATGCGTGGTTTTGCGACCTTACAACAGGTTTTACCTCTCGAGGGATCTCAAGAGGCTTGCAATCCCCACCAGGCAGTGTACCTGACCGATGTAGTATAGTGAAGTGGCAAGTACCGGGGGATTGATCGTTCTCTAGGGGAATAGTGTCGTTAGGATTGAAAAACTACTCTAATAGGTCTAAGGGTGAGGGAAGATTCTTTTTGTATTTTTATATTTTTTATAAAAGCAAGTAAAATCTCGGGTTTGAAGGAGTGGGCGGAATTAGTTGCTAGTCAACTAACCCAAATAACTACAATTGCAAATAAAATAAAATAACTGAAAATGAAAAGGTTGTGGAACTTATATGGAGAGAAATGTGTTTACTTAGATTTCCTTACTCCCTAACTATCTTTTACCGGTTGATTAGTGTGTATTAATTGCGTGGATGACGGGTGCATTCCTTAATACCAATTGTGGGGTGGCGTACGTACTTCCCCAACTCTACAAGCTCCTACTTCACTCCTATGTCGAGCCGGCTAAGAAGCTCCTAACATGGGATCACTAGAATTCGCTCATGCATTAAATACAACCATAATAACCTTAGTACGCATTGGTTCATGTTTCTTAAGACGTTCAAGCAAGTTACCGTATAGGAGGTTAGCCAGTTTTCTTAAGCCTAATATCGATAAACAATCATCCAATACAATTAATAACACACCAACAACCAATAATCAATAGTTAGGTTTCATTAGATCTAAGCAAACACAAGATAAATCTAGCCTAGCATGTTAATTAAAAAACAAGAACAAGATATAATCAAACAACACATAGACATATTGAATGATTAATTGATTACTTATCTTCAATTAAACATGGGAGATCCAAGGGTATAAAACCCTTAAAAATGGCAGAAAATTCGTCTTAGGGTTTCTCCTCACAAAGTTGCACACTAATGACTAAAAATTGCAAAACTATATATAGAATTTAGGGGCTGACGGCGTCACATTGTAGGAGGTGACGCCGTCACCTCACCGCGGCTAGGGTTCCCGGATGGTCTTCCTGACGCCGTCCCTCTTTAATCCTCCAAAATCCACTCTGGCACGTCAAGGGTTGACGCCGTCACAATTGTGCTTGACGCCGTCTCTCTTTAACTTAAACCGTGACGGCTTTGATCACCTTAAAGGGTGACGCCGTCAGACTTCCATTGTAAAACTTTCTGGCGCGTCACTTGTATTTGTCATATCCACCTCTTTTGCCAAGCTGTGACGCCGTCAGGAGCAATCCTTGACGCCGTCACGTGTACTTTTCCAGCAGCTTTGGAGACTTTGTCGTTTTCTTCACTTTTATGCTCCAAAAACGTCCAAAATGCTTCCTTTTCCAGATTTCTTCTCCAAAGTACCTAAAATGACAAAAGGAACGATTTAGGGCAATATTTGATCAAATAAATACGATTTAGGGCTTAAATGACCCCCTAAATGCGGTACACTTTTCGCTTCATCAAATACCCTTACACTTGAGATTTGCTTGTCCTCAAGCAAATGCGCTTTTATTCTAATCAAAATACAAGTTAGGGGTCATTTAACGCTAATATAAAAGTAATTACAACAAATAGTCATTCCACTTTAATCATAATAAGCACGGAGATTACAAACTAGCACCTCACAAGTAGTGTTTGGATACTCACATCTCTCAGGTGTCATAAAAGTATATCTCATAAATGAAAATGAATAATATCTCTCACTACCTGTCATAGCAAATAGATTACCATAGGCTTGGGAAAGGATCAAAAACCTCCTCCACTAGGCGTAAGCACCTAAGATAAACTATCAAAGAGGGCTTTTAAACGGGTTATAACGTTAGGTGTAGGGATATGATAAACACGGTTTTGTTGGATAAGGGATATTTTACTGGTGGCGAGTTAAAGATCAGTTAATTACATGTACAATATGGCGTTGCTAAGCCAAGACACTCAATCTTAAGCTAAAAACAAAATAACAAAAACATAAAATAAACATAAAATGAAACGGGATGGTAGTCCGTATGTTTTTTTCTACTTTTTTTTTCTCATTTTTTTGTATTTTTCTTGATTTTTTCGATTTTTTTTTTCATACACTCTTGCCCTACCATCCAAAATAATACATCATAGGGGCCTCGGTTCTCCCCTTACACTTGAACTTTTACATAACTTTACAATTAACTATTCTAATGACTCGAATTAAGATAATCGAAACACTTGGAGTACTTTTAAAATATTTAGCACATATGGGGGTAATAATGTTGTTCTTCCCCATTACTCCATTACACTAGTACTTTACCCATGAGTCCCAATCGTCCCAAAACAATATGTACAAGGATATGACTCGACTTAGCAACCATGTAATCAATTAGATAATTAACTTGGGGTTTAAACAAATGTTGTCACAATAATGCACTAAAGATGAGTGCATACAAGGTAGGCTAAGGCGATTTGGGTGTACATTTAAGTGGGGTGTAAACAAATTCTTACTTTAAGTAAAATGCTTAAAGTTAGAAACGAAAAGATAGGCTCTAAGGGGTGTACTAGGGGTATCGTGTACTAAAAATGAGTACAACGCAAAGGGTGTGGGAGAATTACTTGACCAATGCAGCCAATGTAATTATAACAAAAACACAGGTGTAAAACAATGGGTTAATCCTAATGCCTCTTATCATGTAGTAAATCTAACTACACGAGTGTAGTCTCACTTGTGGCCTCGGAATGGTCCTAACGCAAGTTCTAGAATCTAAGTGCTACCGGTACACACATCATAGCATAAATGCTTTTCCTACCAATTTTAGGGGCGAACCTCACATATTTGGGGGTGGAAAATTTTTTAGTGGTACGGTTTTGTGCTAGTCATATAACTCCTATCCGTGAGACGCTCATTAAGACCAAAGTTTCACTCCTATATGTTGTAAAAAAATTTAAATTTGGCACTAAAATTGCCTTAACAGGTATTTCTCTCAGTTTTATTACACATCTACCATCAAACAAACGAAAAATCAAGTGCAATTGTATTCTCTAAAGTATCGTACTTTACCCCCCTTACACTTAAGATGAACATTGTCCCCAATGTTCAAATAACAAGATGTAAAAGTAAATATGGTAAAAGAATGAAATCAAATACTCCCCTGATTCGTTTGGTGGATAAAGAGGTAACATGGTTAGATCTTCTTCCAAGAGAAAGTAGAAGCTCCAAGACTAATGCATCGCCAAAAGCTAGATTCCACATACATCTCCTTGTCCAAAATAACCTGTTAAACCTGAGAAAACAAACATGAAAACCTGCATAACATCGGCGGGATAAATCTATATAAGGATATAATGCTTGTGGAATGATTATTTTGCAGATTCCTGGAGTTTATAAGTTAGAGATTTAATAAAAACTTTTTATGATTCCGGTAGAAAAACAAAACTTTCAAAAATTTCAAAAAATTAAAACTTGACGCCGTCAGGTTGTAATGCCTGACGCCGTCAGAAATGATCTGACAGAATTCTCATGTTAAGTTTCCGGAAAATTTCTGGAAAAACCTTTACCTTACTTCCTGGAATTCCTGCAAAACATCATTATGACTCGATACAAGCATTTGACTCTAACAATTACTAGTATGCATGCTCATTTAATATTGTTGTGATTCATGTTCAATCTTGTTCTTGTAAACAAATTTGGATTCCCTTACACTTATCTTTTGCAAAATACCTTTATATGTAGTTAAGACGAAGTTAAAAACAAAATAAAGCATTTTCACAATTTACTTTGAAACATGAGCACAAACAATAACAATTAAACTTGCATACGGAAACAAATAAAATCAAACAAACAAACAAACAAACAAACAAATAAAGCTTGGGTTGCCTCCCAAGAAGCGCTTGTTTTTGTTCGAGTCACGAGCCTGACTCTACCTTTATTTAACGAAAATAGAGGAGGTTTTCCCTACACTTAGGATTAAGTGCGGGTGGAAGTAGCGATACACACCCTTAGGGTGGAAATATGCCAAGTGAGGTGAAGGGGGTGAGTGAATGGCTTCCTTCATCCTAAAACTACCCGGATAATATTGGTTTATGGGTGGGTCTGTTCCTCTTTTGTCTCCTAGATGTAAATCTAAGGATGAAAAGTTGTGTAAAGGTTGAGGTTCCGGCTCATCAACACTAGGAAATTCCCTAGAACTATGAGTAAGGTCATCACTAAAAGTGTTCATACCTATATCCTCTAGTTGTGCTTGGTCCAAGGGTTCTACCTCCATCGAGATTCCTAAAGTCTCTTCTACTTCTTCCGGGTAAGTCACGGGCGGTGTGAGTACCTCAAATGATGGTTGAGTATTTTGTGGGCTTATGGTGTTTACCTCATCATTCCACGTGTCAAGATCACCTATATCCTCATCAATTATTTTCTTAGGTAGTGATGATAACAAACCTAGCGCTTCATCCAACTTATGGTTTATTGCTTCGGCTCTATCCACAATTCCTTGGCAAACTAGGTCGCTTTTCCTATTGGCCTCACTAAGATGAGATCCTAAACATGGAGGTTGTTCATAAGAATCTATCCTAGGTGAAGGCTCATATGATTCATAGGTGTCTCTAAATGAGGTATTTTGAAATCCTTGGTGTTCTAGCCACTCAACCATATCTTTCAATCTTAGAAGTCTAAGTGAAAAGTCCATTTGAAGCAAATTATAAACAAAATCACAAAGAAAAGATAGACTACGAGAAAGCTACAAAATAAAAAGAAAAAATCTCACTTGATAGGAATCTTGTGAGTAGACCTAATAAAAATAAAATTTCAACCTAAGCAATAACTACTCCCCGGGCTGCGGCGCCAAAAACTTGATGCGTGGTTTTGCGACCTTACAACAGGTTTTACCTCTCGAGGGATCTCAAGAGGCTTGCAATCCCCACCAGGCAGTGTACCTGACCGATGTAGTATAGTGAAGTGGCAAGTACCGGGGGATTGATCGTTCTCTAGGGGAATAGTGTCGTTAGGATTGAAAAACTACTCTAATAGGTCTAAGGGTGAGGGAAGATTCTTTTTGTATTTTTATATTTTTTATAAAAGCAAGTAAAATCTCGGGTTTGAAGGAGTGGGCGGAATTAGTTGCTAGTCAACTAACCCAAATAACTACAATTGCAAATAAAATAAAATAACTGAAAATGAAAAGGTTGTGGAACTTATATGGAGAGAAATGTGTTTACTTAGATTTCCTTACTCCCTAACTATCTTTTACCGGTTGATTAGTGTGTATTAATTGCGTGGATGACGGGTGCATTCCTTAATACCAATTGTGGGGTGGCGTACGTACTTCCCCAACTCTACAAGCTCCTACTTCACTCCTATGTCGAGCCGGCTAAGAAGCTCCTAACATGGGATCACTAGAATTCGCTCATGCATTAAATACAACCATAATAACCTTAGTACGCATTGGTTCATGTTTCTTAAGACGTTCAAGCAAGTTACCGTATAGGAGGTTAGCCAGTTTTCTTAATCCTAACATCGATAAACAATCATCCAATACAATTAATAACACACCAACAACCAATAATCAATAGTTAGGTTTCATTAGATCTAAGCAAACACAAGATAAATCTAGCCTAGCATGTTAATTAAAAGACAAGAACAAGATATAATCAAACAACACATAGACATATTGAATGATTAATTGATTACTTATCTTCAATTAAACATGGGAGATCCAAGGGTATAAAACCCTTAAAAATGGCAGAAAATTCGTCTTAGGGTTTCTCCTCACAAAGTTGCACACTAATGACTAAAAATTGCAAAACTATATATAGAATTTAGGGGCTGACGGCGTCACGTTGTAGGAGGTGACGCCGTCACCTCGCCGCGGCTAGGGTTCCCGGATGGTCTTCCTGACGCCGTCCCTCTTTAATCCTCCAAAATCCACTCTGGTGCGTCAAGGATTGACGCCGTCACAATTGTGCTTGACGTCGTCTCTCTTTAACTTAAACCGTGACGGCCTTGATCACCTTAAAGGGTGACGCCATCAGACTTCCATTGTAAAACTTTCTGGCGCGTCACGTGTATTTGTCATATCCACCTCTTTTGCCAAGCTGTGACCCCGTCAGGAGCAATCCTTGACGCCGTCACGTGTACTTTTCCAGCAGCTTTGGAGACTTTGTCGTTTTCTTCACTTTTATGCTCCAAAAACGTCCAAAATGCTTCATTTTCCAGATTTCTTCTCCAAAGTACCTAAAATGACAAAAGGAACGATTTAGGGCAATATTTGATCAAATAAATACGATTTAGGGCTTAAATGACCCCCTAAAAGCGGTACACTTTTCGCTTCATCATACCCTCTTTTTGCTTACAATTCAATGACAATTTAAACAAAAAAAGAACAAGTAATTTTAACAAAAAATAAATAACACATAATAACACATATATAATCTTAACAATTAAATCATATAGCCACATGCAAACCTTTTGATAAATCCTATTAATAATCTCTATGTGAATAATTATGTATATTATTAATAAAACTCCCATTGGTTTTCGAGCGCATTGTACCCAATGGACCACAGACGCCAACAATTGACCGCGTAAGTTTTAATAATAATATACCACGTTGCACATAACTGATTCATTAATTTAATAGATTAGGTCTTCCCTAATTTTAGATTTATCTAAAACATGTAGCACATAAACAAACCCTAATTCATGAATACCATGCATGAAGCATCATGAATTTACCAGGAACGTAACCCTTTATTCAAATAAACGCATAAACATAACATGTTCTAATTTAGGGTTACAAAACTAACTTTTTAATTAAAAGAAGGGTCGAACCCCCCCCCTCTAAATTATGTACGATTTATATTTTTATGTTCTAAACTTAACACAAATCGATTAACATGTAAATCAAAATCAAGATTCGATTTTTATTATGTGTTTAGGTAATAACAATCACATGTTAAATTGGCTCGTGATGCCACTGTTGGAATTTAAATATCTTGACAATAAAATAAATAAATAAACATCAAAGAGCATGTAGCGGAAGCAAGGATCTTTAATTTAACATGTATAAAGTATTACCGAATAATAAATAAGAAGCGTATCGTTACGATCCTAACAAGAACAATGATCAAATCTTCTTTTTCCATCACTTGAACAATCAAACGGATTAACGTGGAACAACTTACATTTTTGTTCCATAATCCAAGATCAATAACTTAAGTAAGTTATATCCAAGTTCATGTACACACGTACTATAACCAATCAAAAGTTGATGCTAGTGAATGAACACAATTATTAAACCAAAAATATTTTGTTTAATAAAAACTTGAATATAATATTCAAGAAGGAAGACATGCATACAACGCATACAATCCATGCACATAGAAACAAGTACATTAATGATGTACGATGCATCCACATGTTCCCAATATACAGTACGACATGTAAGGGTATTCGGTCGTGTTAATTAATATCACTATTAATAATGAGAGATTGAGGGTTTATATAAGCTCTAAACTTTCTCTCCAAGTTTAAGTCAAATACCTCCCCAAGTTCTAAAACTTGACACCCAACCCTCTCCTTTATTTACTAACGACCGTTAGTCAATTCTGTTAATTACTTTAACGTCTGTTAGTCTATATTTCGTGTCCAAATAATTAAAATATATAATAGTTATATATATATTAATTATTCCTTTGATCATTCATACGTAAAGTGTGCAATCGCTCAGTCCCGGGTTCGATTCTAGTCATACACGATTTAATATTTTTCCAAAACTCTAACAGAAATGATAAGATTAGTTAGTAATTTAGTCTTAACCCCTAACAGCCGTGACCGATGGTTTTGGGTCTTGGACCCATCGGGAAAATTCTCAGTGAAAGCTTTATCTCGTTTGGTAGAATCTATATATATTGGAGTTGGTGAGACAAATCAAAATTTCATATGGAACCCTTGGGTTCCACGTAAAGTTAATATATCTATATGGCGAGCATCAATGAATCGGCTTCCCTCTCTAGCCAACCTTCTCATTTGTGGTGTTGAGATAGCCTCTGCTCGATGTGTGTTATGCGACCTGGAAAATGAAGTGGAAACTGTGGAGCATTGCTTATTACTTTTCCCGAAAGCTAAGCTCATTTGGTCAAAAATATGGAGTTGTTGGAAGATTAGCTCAACGTCAGATACTTCTCTACGAGATATAATTCTTGGAAAAGTTGATTCTATTGAGAATAAATTGGTTTCAAAGTCTCTACATGGGGTTTGTTATGTTGCTTTGTGGTCTATATGGCATTGGAGAAATCGGATTTTCAATGCTTCTCCACATGATGTGGATAGTGTCAGACAAGAAGACATTTTCCCATCTATACAAAGAATTTCTCTTCTTTGGATTTCCAATAGATGTTCTCGTTCCAACCTTAAGTGGTGCGGATGGGTTTGGAATCCTTGTGGAGCCGTAGATGTAAGCTGATATGGTAGTGTAGTTTTTGTAGAAATCAAGGGAATACTAAAAAACTGTATTATTCAGATTCAACTATAACTAAAACATTATAATACATTAAATAGAGAAGACAATGACAAAACCCTAACTAATAAACGGGCTTAAACAAGTGGGTCGGGCCAACATGCCTTATTAGCTAACATTCTCCCCCAAACTCACAATGCAGCAGCGGTGAACACTGGGAGTTTGTCATACACAAAATAAACTAAAACTGAAAAAACAAACGAAAAGCGAACGGTCCCAGAGTTCAAACGCGGTGCAAACTTAGAACAGAGCAACATAATTACTGTTGGTCACCCTTCTATCCTATCATTTCACACATATAAGGTTTAGAGAGTGAAAGAAACTAGAGAGAATTTCTATATTTTATTAATAACCAACACCTCTCAAATGATAGGTTATGACCTTAAATAGTCATTACATAAGGTAGCATAAGGAAGTGTGCCGTGTTTACCTATCTCACTCATTCGACATTAACGTAAATACTAAGACTAAACTAGACGGCACACTTCTACTATTACGTAGACTATATTTTTACCATTCTTACATGACTATATTACAAGACACATTGACTCGACAATGATCGTCACTTCAAGCCTTCCCAACAATCTCCCCCTAAGGGACAATCATTAAGATCTCCCTTTGATTATATTTATGATCATCACTTTTTCGTTTCCAACAATCTCTCCCTAAAGGGGTGATCATTGAGATCTCTTTTGTGACCTGTGAGTTATGGGTCCATCAATAGAAATGGATGATCATTTAACTTCTTTGATGCTTGTTGTCTTGAACTTTGAGTCTTTGTGTAATAGCTTTGCTAGATTCTTTGTTCCAATCATGCTTTGTGATCTTTGTTCTTCGTTCTTGTTCTTGTGATCATTTGTGGTATTCGCTTGCCTTTCATCAACATCTTCATTAATGGTGTCTTTAAGACCTTTCCAACATGCTCATACTTCTTGTTAACGTTGAGTTTCGTACATTTGCAGTTCCCATTCTTTGACTTTGATCTTTGTCTCTTTACTTTGCAGATTCTTTGACTTTGATGTAGAACTGTTCTGAACTTTGCTTTGCTTTGATCTTTGATGATAACTTTCTTTGAATTGTGCATAACTTTATGTTTTGTAATGTTGTTGGTATGAGCATGTGGAGCTGGAAATGTGTTGATGACGATCCAAGGAACAATCATCATTAGCTGCATGGTAAAGGTTAGTAATAATCACCAATCGATCATGGTGGACTTTTCTTAGATATCAGTCCACTACGATTGTTTTACTGATGAATGTCTTGATTCCATTCACCTTGATCGGGCACATCAGCCGTCCGAATCCCGTTGAGGGACAGTTATCAATACTATGGATAGATTCCAAGTAAAGACCCACATCTTCAGGACTCGATTCGTGAAAGGAATCTCCTTAGCGGGATTTCCAGCACTTACAGGCTCGGACTTTGAGAGAATTAACAGCAGAGTGTGAAAACCCTCTCTAATCCTTAAAAAGGTTGTTCCTGAATTGGATACCCTTAAGAAGGCTTACGAAGATATATCGAAGTATACCAACAATTCAGGTGAGCCGCTGAAGTATACCGAAGTATCACTTCATGACTGTAGACCGTTTGCAAAATAGTAACAACCACCATGATGTGAGTGGCAAGATCCGAAGATCTCATGAAAGACTCTTACAACTTGTGCTCTTTTTGGCGAACACAAGTGTATGAATAGGAAAGTGTATCCTAGGAGATCTATTGATGAATCTCGTGGCTCTAGACTCGAATAAGTGCGTTTTGGTTTTAGTCGTCGGAGGCATGGAGCAGAGTGCCTCCTTTTCAATACCAACACATCTCGGAGTGAGAGGTCGATAGATTATGCAAGGTTCTCCGCGAGAAATGAAACAAGTACCTTTTAAGAGATACTTGAGTGTCTAGGAGGTTGAGTGCAGTGCGTCACTGGGTCCATGACGTCTTGTTTTCAATACCGGTGTCATCTTAGTGACACGCAGTAGCATATGAATTGAACCCGGTTTCTGCCCTAAGTTGATCATTTGAAGTGCTATTTCTTTTTACCCTTTTTCTTACATTTTCTTTTTAATTCTTCAACCCCTCCTTTCTCCTTTTATTTCTTTACTTATTTTTTTTCAATCATACCCAATGACTTCTAATACTAACTATGGGTATTGTCCCTAGGTAGATGCCTCCTGCTTTGGCGGATCATAGGACATAAACCTAACCTTAATCACCTTATTACTCCATGATTATCCTAGGTTGGTTCATTGATCACATGCCAAAAAACCTTTTTGTAAAATCTCTCAAAGTGTTTATGATTATAAAACATATTTTGTTAACAATTTGAGAGTTTTGCTTTTTACAGAAATACTCCGCCTTCACATGTGCTTATGACTTCTTGAAATAAATTAACACATGTTGGGAAGAGTTCGCACATTTGAATTGATCGATTTTCAGTGAACAAGACCGATTCGAGACACGCTTACATCACTAGTTTGACTAGCTTGAAATTATTACCCGTCCTGGTCAAGTTCAAAGAGAATCTCTCGAGACGGTACATTCTACTTGGACAAGTCCTATTCGAGACACGTTTACATCACTGGTTAGACCAGCTTGAAATTATTACCCGTCCAGGACAAGTCTTTTTGATACTGACATTTGTTTTTCTCGTCAATTCGTTGGTTAATTCTGAGTCGAGCTCTTTGAGATATCATAACGATCACATTTTAATCACATTTCTCCCCCTCAAAAATAGTATTTCGATGGTATTTTTGATACCGATTGATTAAAATCTTTGTTTTTGGAAAGCTAATAGGGAGAAATGGATTTGCATGAACTTTTGGAACATATTTGTTTTTGAAATACTCCCCCCTCAAAACTTGCATAGGTTTCGAGAATTTTAAACTTTTTAAGGTTCGAGGGAAGGAGTCTTCTTGAAGCAAAATTCTGAAAGATTTAGAAATTTCGTTTTGAAAAATTCTTGAATAAATTTTGCTTCAAGGTAACTAAAACATTATATTTTGAAATATTCCCCCTCAAAACTAGCATGTGTTTTGACAATTTTTTTTTTTATTATTTTTTTATTTTTATTTTTTAACTTTGAAGCGAATTGGGGAGTGATGTTTTGAAAAATCTTGAGCAAAATTTTGAAAAGTTTTGAAAAACCTTTTGAAAATTTTTGAATAAATTTTGCTCAAGATTAAGAAGATTTTGATAAGCTTTGCGTGAGAACTTCTTATCTGTTAGGATTGTTGCAATAAAACGTACAACATGGTCTTTTCTTTGTAAAACGGGTTATGCATTGTTATGTGTGCATAAGCCATAATGTTTAAGCCGGGGTTGTACAATGTAATGTGTGCACAAGTCGTAATGTTAAGGTACGAGTCCTTAGCTGAAGTACTAAGAATTCATATAAAGTTTAGATTAGACAACAACCTTGGGAACCCATTTAAGCACAGCGCTAACGGGTTTACTAAATTTTGAAATTCATTTGTAAGCTGTGTCAATATGATTTAAAGATGTTGAATTCCAACGAGGATTGAAAACCGGTGTTTTATTTTGAAACAACACTCATGGAATCAATGGAGATTTAAAACTCTTTTTTCCGTTGAAAATTGTTTGAGAAACCCGATGTTTCTCTTGGAGTTTAAAAATCTGAAGAAGAAGATTTCCATCTAGAGTTGAACCTCATGGGTTCTCTTTGAAGATTTGTTTTTGTGATAAATGAAAACCTTCCTGTATTTGGAATGTTCAAAGCAAAGTCATTCTTACGCTGGGCACAACCATGACCTAAAGCGACCTGGGTCACTGACTGCCACGTCAGCTTTCTCTCTCCGGCGACCAGAAGCGACCGACCTGCCACAATCCAATAACTTTTTTTTACACACAAACACATACAAACAAGTTTAATAATCGGTCGATTGGATGATCGATATATGATTTGAGAAGCGACCGACCTATGTGCTGCAACCCAAGTGACCCAAGGTCACTTTGTGTTTTTCAAAGTGATCGACCGATCAAAAACCAATGGTTGTGCCTAGCCTTATGTTGCAGCGAAATCAATTCTGATATTTAATATTTGAAGGGTTTTGAACAACTTTGATTTGTTCTCCACACTTGCTTTACCGGTGTAAAACGAGGGTGTGGAGTTTGAAAAACTTTATTCTTTCCATTAGAAGCATTTGGGGGTTTTAAACAACCTTGCTTTGGTCTCCACACTTGCTTTACCGGTGTAAAATGAGAGTGTGGAGTTTGAAAAACTTGTTTCATTTTACATGAAGCATTTGGGTTTGAAAACTTTTGAGAAGTAAATGTTTCAGAAAAATTTGGTTTCTTTGAAAACTTCCTTCCTTTTTGCAAAGAATAGGTTGTAAACTGCGAAACCTTTTTCGAAAATGGTTTTGAAGATTCACCCGTATAAAGCTTCTTCGAAACACTCACTTCTGGTGTTGAAAAATTTGACATAGGAGCTTTTCCCTTTGATCGATTAAGAGAATCAAACTTCACTTTTAAAGCATTGTATGAAGTTCTCAAATCACTTTATTCTTTTTGAAGAGAAAGATGATCTTTGGATGCCAATTTTGATTCTAAAGAGGCAATTTGATCCAAAAGTTTATCTTTTTCTGCTTTAGAATCATTTATCTTACGAGCTAATTTCCGTTCGAACTCAACATTTTCTTTTCCAATTCTTTCAAAATAATTTTTGAATATTGTCGTTTTGTTTAAAAAGTCATTTTTGGCATCCTCAAAATCGTTTGTTTGTTGAGCTAAAAGCGTTTCAAGCTCAACCACTTTTGTTTGAAGCACATGATTTTCATTTTCAAAAAGATATATTTTATCCCCCGTTTCCTTTTCAAAATCTAGAGTATTAGAATCGAATAGGGGATTTGGAAAGGAAACTTTTGTGATTTGAGACTCAACCTTTTGCTTTTTCATTGATTTAATCTTTTGGAAAAACATTTTTAAACTTTTTATCAGTGAATTCAGACAATTGAGACTTCAAATCTTCAGTCTCTTTTTGTTTCATGTTTGAGTTTTGTGTCTAAACTCATGAACGTTTGATTGAATCAAACAGGTTTTTATAAATCTGTTTCAAATGCTCAATTTCTTTTTCGTATTTTGAAATTTGACACTTCAATGACACGTTTTCATCATCAAGTTGTTCAAGTTTTGACATCCAAGGGTTTTCAAGAGAATGCTTTTCCTGATTGTGTTGTAAAGCTAACTCAAAGTCAATGCTTTGTGCTTGACATCTTTGAAAATTTTGTTCAAGAGAGAATATTTGACGTTTAAGTTTCTCTTGGATGTCGCTTGACTCTTTTAAAATTCTCTCATTTTCGCGTCTCAACATCCCATTTTCCACTTTTAAGCGTTCAGTCTCAACATTCAACGATTTATCACAATCAGTTTTTTCAAAATCTTTCAATTTTGCTTCCAAATCAACAATGTCGTTAAGATACAAGTCTTCCCTATTTTTCCATCGCATTCTTAATGTTTTTGTAATCTGTTTTTCCATCGCGTTCAATTTTGTTAATGTTGAAACCTCTGTTGTTAATTTTTCAATTTGGTTTTGAAGGTCAAGCTTTTCTTTTTCCAGTTTTGAAACTGTTGGGAATTAAATATTCAAGAAGTTTAATATCGGATTCTATTCAAAGAAAAACGTTAAGTGTGATTCTGCTGCTAGTGCATTTGGTTCCTGCTGCTAATATTTGTTCCTGCTGCTAGAACATTTGATTCTGCTGCTAGGCTTAGCATTCTGCTGCCGTTGATCCTGCTGCTAGAGATGACTCATTGCTGCTGCTAATGTACATTCTGCTGCTAAGTGGATAAGTATGAAAAGATATTATTTGTATTTTGGTCAACAATATACGGTAAATAATATCTTACCCCATGTGCTTAGTTAACAAGTTGTGTACACAGATACATGTTGTATCTTATGTACTGACACACTCAAGAGATAAGTTAACAAATAGGTCGGCTAGACTTTAAGCAATATTGTAAAGATCTTCTTGGACTATAAAAGAAGATCTTAGTCAAGTGATATATATGTCCATGCATGTGTTATTATTTTAAACACATATAACTGTTAGAACTAGAACAATACAAAAGAATATCACAAGTTAGAAAAACTTAAGATTCAAGGTTGTAACCCTAGTGATATTTCAAGATCACTCGTATTATTATCATTAATAATATTGAATCGTTTGGTGTTAATCTTTCATTGTTCATTGTCATAGAACAAACATAATCATTCCATTTCCACAACACAAATAACCTTCTAAGTGTGGTTAAGTAAATTCCGCGTACTTAATCATATTAACTCAATATATCATACACACAAAGTCACAAGGTTTAACCACCTTAACCGTGTGGTCGAACCCTAGCAAGTGGTATCAGAGCCAGGCTGATATAGTTGATTTAGAAGCTAAAATAGAAATGGATGTACAAGATGCTCAGGTTTCAAATGTTGCTGCAAAGTTGCCCATGATCAAACAGAATGAGTTTGAGTTATGGAGGATGAGAATTGAGCAATATTTTATGGTTCAAGATTATACTCTTTGGGATATCATTATGTATGGTGATTCTTTTTCACCAAGGTATTCAGATGTTATCCTTGAAGGCAAAACACTTAGGAAAAGAAATACTTGACCAATTTCCAATGATGAAAAGATACATAAGAGAAATGATCAAAAAGCAAGAAATTTGTTGCTTATGACCATTCCTGGTGAGCAGATGCTATCTTTTAACAAGTATCTTGATGCAAAAACTCTTTTTGAAGAGATTTGTGCATGGTTTGGTGGTAATGAAACTACCAAAAAGACATAGAAGACATTGCTGAAACAACAATTTGAAAACTTTACTGCTTTTAGCAGTGAAACTCTTGATAAGCTGTTCTCAAGGTTGCATAAGCTTGTCAGTTAGTTAGCTGTGTTGAGTGTTGAGATAGAGAAGGAAGATCTCAACATGAAGTTTCTGAGAAGTCTACCTAATGAGTTCCATACTCATGTTATTGTCTGGATGAACAAGCCAGACATTGAAACCATGAAACTCAATGATTTGTACAACAACTTCAAAATTGTTGAACAAAGTCTAAAGAAGTCTGGAAACTATGGTACTAGTTCTGGGAATGCTGCACTCTTATCATTTCCTAGTATTAGTAAGTCTGAAGAGGTAGATGAAGTTGAAAGTGTTTCTAATGCTACTTATGGTGGTCCTTCTACTAGTTCACAAAAGGATGTTGCTGGACTTGGAGATCCAACATTTTATGCCTTTATAACCAGTCAATCTAGTGGTTCTCCTCTAAATCATGAAGACCTTGAGCAGGTAGATGGTGATGATTTGGAAGAGATGGATATTAAGTGGCAAGTTGCTTTACTTAGCATGAGGGCTAAGAAGTTTTGGCAAAAAACTGAGAAGCAAATTACCATAAATGGTAATGAAACTGCTGGGTTTGATAAGAAGAAAGTGGAGTGTTTCAACTGTCATAGGTTAGGACACTTTGCTAAAGAATGTAGAAGCCCAAGGAAGTAGGATAATAGGAACACATGGTATAAGCAAGATAAGAGAAAGGAAGTAATAGTTGAAGAGCCAAAGGCTATGTTGGCTATTGATGGTGTTGGATATGATTGGAGCTCTATGGCTAATGAAGAGGATGCACCACCAAATGTTGCTCTTGTTGCCAATGAGATTGCTCTAATGGCCTTTTCTGATTCGGAGGTAAATTCTATCATAAATTGTACTGAATCATGCTCTAATCTTAAAGCTTATGAAGACCTTAGTAAGAGATTTGATGCTCATCCAAAAGAGCTACTTAATGCTCTTTTTAATTTAGCTAATCACAAAAGAGGTCTAGGTGTTCTAGAAAAACAAGTCTTACATTTTAAAAATAATGAATCTAGTTTTGTTAATGACATTAATATACTTAAAAATGACATAAGGATCAAAGATGAGTGTATTGTTGAGCTGAATGATTCATTAGCTAGACACAAAAAGGAAAAAGAAAATGTTAAGATAACTGTAGATGCTTTAGCTCATGCCTCAGAGGGAGTTAATAAGCTTTTTGAAGCTCAAGTAACCAATAAAGCTAATTCTGGTGTAGGTTATAACACTGTTCCTCTACCATATAGAGGTATTCATTCACCTCCAGGTATTGACCTAGCACATACAGGTTTAGCTGAGTTTTAAGAACCAATCATGGAATATGGTTCTAAGGCTAGTAAGAGCCTTAAGGTAGAAAAGATAAGTAAAAGTTTAGATAAAACTTTACTTTATCAGGACAAGGTGTCCTTTGTTAATAAAGGAGATGCTATAGTTGTTGAAGATTGTACAACTGATAGTGATGATGATGAAGAACAGGTTATGTCTAAACCTGAAGTGGTTAAGAAAGTAGGAACAAGTGTTCCTAAGATAGTCAAACACAATACTGATAGGCCTAAATCAAACATTAAGCATGTTAGGCAACCAGTTAGATATTGTGAGCAATATAGAACCACCAACAAGCCCAGAGGTAACCAAAGGAATTGGAACAACCCCAGAGTAGTCAAAAACAAGTCTGGCTCAAACTCAGATCCTGCTGCTAGACTAATGGTTCCTGCTGCTAGACAAATTGTTCCTGCTGCTCGACCATTTATGACTATTAACCCAAAATCAACAGCTAAGGGTGCAAAAACAACTTTCAAACATGCACCAACAACTGTTCTAAGGCCCATTCAAACAAAAGCAGTGGTCCAAAAACAAGTTTGGAAACCAAAGGGTAGAACTGAAAAGTTAGCAGTTCCTGCTGCTAAGCAATCAGTTCCTGCTGCTAAGGGAAACAGGGCAAATGCTGTTAAGGCCTCAGCATGTTGGATTCTAAAATCCAATGTTGCATCAACTGTCCTTAAAAGATTGAATTACATTGATGCAAGAGGCAGATCCAAGTCAGTAATGGCTTGGGTCCCCAAAAGAAACTAACACTCTTATTTGTGTGCAGGAACATTCAACTGATAAACAAGAAGATCAAGGATTCTCAGATAGTGGATGTTCAAGGCACATGACAGGAAACATGTCTTATCTTTCAGATTTTCAATCATTCAATGGAGGATATGTTACCTTTGCAGGGGGTGTTCGTGGCAAAATTTCTGGTAAAGGTACAATCAAAACCGGAAATTTAGATTTTGAAGATGTGTTCTATGTAAAAGAGCTAAATTATAATCTTTTTAGTGTCTCACAAATGTGTGACAAAAAGAACAATGTTCTTTTCTGTGAGACTGAATGTCTTGTACTTTCTCCTGATTTTAAGATGCCTGATGAAAGTCAAGTACTTCTTAGAATTCCTAGAAAGGGCAATATGTACAGTATAGACATGAAGAACATTATTCCTAAAAAGAATTTAACTTGTCTTGTTGCAAAGGCCACATTGGATGAATCAATGATATGGCATAGAAGGCTTGGTCATATTAATTTCAAAACCATAAATAAAATTGTTAAGAATGGTTTGGTAAGAGGTTTACCTCACAAAAGATTTGAAAATGATCAAACATGCATTGCTTGTCTAAAAGGCAAACAACACAAAGCCACTTGTAAGCACAAGATTTTTAACTCTATCAATCAATCTTTGTTTATGCTTCATATGGACTTATTTGGACCTGTTTCAGTAATGAGCATAATGCATAAGAGATATTGTCTAGTTATTACTGATGACTATAGTAGATTTACATAGGTTTTCTTTTTAGCTACTAAGGATGAGACATCAAGCATCCTTAAGGATTTCATTACACAAATAGAAAACCAAGTAAGCAAGAAAGTACAGGTCATTAGATGTGATAATGGGACAGAGTTTAAGAATAGAGTTATGGATGATTTCTGCAAAGAAAAAGGTATTAGAAGAGAATTTAGTGTTGCTAGAACTCCACAACAGAATGGAGTAGCTGAAAGAAAGAATAGAACACTAATTGAAGCTGCTAGAACAATGTTAGCTGATTCTAAGCTACCAATAACCTTTTGGGCTGAAGCAATCAACACTGCTTGCTATGTTCAAAATATAGTTTTAGTTGTGCAGCCTCACAATAAGACATCATATGAACTTTTTAATGGTAGACCTCCTGCACTAGGATTTCTTAGACCTTTTGGATGTCATGTTACTATTCTTAATACCTTAGACCATTTAGGAAAATTTGATGGTAAAGCAGATGAAGGATTCTTTGTTGGATATTCTCTTAATAGCAAAGCATTTAGAGTTTACAACACAAGAACAGAAATAGTAGAGGAAAACCTACATGTGGAGTTTTTAGAAAACAAATCCAATGTAGAAGGTCAAGGACCAAAATGGCTATTTGATCTAGAGTATCTAACCAATTCAATGAATTATGTGCCTTTTGTTGCAGAAACTAATGATTTTGCAGGTTCTAATACAACAAATGAGGCAGAGTTAGAGAAAGATCAAAATGATGTGATAATGCCAATAGGGTCAAGTACAATTGTGAAATCAACTTCAACAACTGATGAATCTTCTTATGGTAAAACTAAAGAAGGTGTTGAAGATGCAAGCAAAGAAGATGGAACTCAGGAACAACAAAATGTTTCTGCTGGTAGCATTTCTGTTGCTGCTGGTAGTGTATCTGTTCCTGCTGGTAATACTGCTGCTGAGCCAGAGCACTCTGCTGCTGAGCCAGAGCACTCTGCTGCTAGGCTTAATGTTCCTGCTGCTGGGCCAAATACTTCTGATACAGGCCCATCACAAACAAAAGAAGCAGAATTCTAAGATAATGAGGTGGATTTCAACAATCTTCCATCAAATTATCAAGTTCCTTCTACTTCACAAACAAGAATTCACAAAGTCCACTCCCTGGAACATGTGATTGGAGATGTACAATCTGGTGTGAAGACAAGACATCAATTGATGACTTCAGACCAACAAGGGCTTCTTGATGCCCTTTATGCTTCAAAACAGCATGAGCTTTCAAACTCTTGCTTGTTTGTATGTTTTCTCTCACAAGATGAACCAAAGAACATTCTTAAGGCCCTAGATGATTCAAGCTGGTTAGAGGCTATGCAAGAAGAGCTTCTTCAGTTCAAGATTCAAAAGGTTTGGGTGCTAGTTGATTTACCTACAGGTGTGAAGGTAATTGGCACTAGATGGGTTTTTAAGAACAAAAGGGATGAAAGGGGAATAGTGATTAAGAATAAGGCTAGATTAGTAGCCCAAGGGTACACACAAGAAGAAGGGATACACTATGATGAGGTTTATGCTCCTGTAGCAAGGATTGAGGCAATTAGGATTTTCTTAGCTTATGCTTCATTTTTAGGCTTCACAGTTTATCAAATGGATGTCAAGAGTGCATTTTTATATGGAAAAATTAAAGAAGAGGTGTATGTTTCACAACCTCCAGGCTTCATTGACCCATTACATCCAAACAAAGTGTACAGAGTAGTGAAAGCTCTATATGGCCTTCATCAGGCACCAAGAGCTTGGTATGCAACACTACCTTCCTATTTATTAGAGAATGGATTTCAAAGAGGAAAGATTGATCAGACACTTTTCATCAAACAGCACAAGAAGGATCTTCTGTTAGTGCAGGTGTATGTGGATGAGATTATCTTTGGATCTACTAGGAAGGAGATGTGTTTAGAATTTGAGAAGCTTATGAAAGATAAGTTTCAGATGAGTTCCATGGGGGAACTTACATTCTTTTTGGGTTTGCAAGTTAAGCAATCATCTGAAGGCATATTTATTAATCAAGACAAATATGTTGCAGAGATACTTAGAAAATTTCAATTTGTTGATTCAAAAATAGCAAGCACACCAATGGACTCTGAGAAGCACCTTCTGAAAGATGAAGATGGAGAGAGTGTGGATGTACACACTTACAGATCTATGATAGGCTCTTTGATGTACCTTACATCATCTAGACCTGATATCATGTTCCCTGTTTGTGTTTGTGCAAGATTTCAAGTTACTCCAAAGGTTTCTCATTTAACTGCAGTCAAGAGAATTTTTAGATATCTCAAAGGTCAACCAAGGTTGGGTATATGGTATTCTAGGGAATCTCCTTTTGACTTGGTAGCATATTCAGATAGTGATTATGCTGGTGCTAGCTTGGACCGAAAGTCAACAACTGGAGGATGTCAATTCCTTGGGTGTAGACTTGTCTCATGGCAGTGTAAGAAACAAACAAGTGTGGCAAATTCAACAACTGAAGCTGAATATATAGTTGCTGCAAGTTGCTCTAGTCAATTTCTATGGCTTCAAAACCAACTTCTTGATTATGGGTACAATTTCTTAAACACTGTTATTCATATTGATAATAGTAGTACAATTTGTATTATTAAAAATCCAGTGCAACATTCTAAAACAAAACACATTGAAATTAGACATCACTTTATAAGAGACTGCAATGAGAAAAAGTTAATTCAAGTTCTTAAAGTTGCTTCAGAACACAACTTTGCAGATCTGCTAACAAAAGCTTTTGATGTTTCAAGGTTTCAGTACTTGGTAGCAAGTATTGGAATGCTTAATCTTTGAATTTTCAATCTAATGTGTTTATGTAAATAAATTTTTGTTTCTGCTGCTGGCTTTATATAATACTGCTGCTATTACAAAAAGTTTGTGCTGCTAGTACAAATTTTAAAATGTGTTATTCATACAGTTGGTCTTATAATTTTTCTAATGCAAGACAAGTACTTTGTACTTTGTTCTTTGTTCTTTTGGTTTTAGACTAACAATTTCAGGTATGAATATGTGAACACAAAGGAAATTTCAAGTGAAATGGAAGCAACACAATGCTGATATTGGCTGCTGCCATAATAGGTTTATGATGGACTGAGTTTGGGAATTTAAAACTCCTTAAAACTACTTTCTTGAAACCTAGTTATGATATTTCACATTGAATTGATGACTTAGTTGATTAGATAGTAACTGATGCAACTCACTTTCTATCATTTTATACTTTTAAGTATAATGTGCAAGTCTAAAGACATCTGATAGAAAGAACAGCTAGTAAAAGTGAATCTAACACTTGTGTTAGAGGCAACAACTACTATGAGATGGAAACCCTGTCAAGAAAGCCTTTTGAATAGGTTTATCTTTACACATGCAGTTATTTATAACTGAAAAACATTGGTTCTCACACAACCAGAGGTTGCTTTAAACCGAAATTTTGATTAAGTGTCTGTTATACACTTGATCCCTTCAAAATGGTTGAAAGCAGTATGATTTTTCAATTCTAAAATCATGAACATACTGCTAAGTCAAATAATTTCTTAAACAAGGATTTTCAAAGGATTCACAAAAACCATCCATTGATGGACCATGAATCAAATGTCCACTGATTCACCTCTCATAGGAGTTAACACACCTAGAAGTGATGAGGACAGCAACTTAAACTCTTAAGAAATTGATGGCTTCATGTACAACATTGTCTGAAAACAAGTTCACATTGGTAGATCAGATAGTGATGGGATGATGGTGAGATCTTCCAAACAAGGGGAGGATAAAATTTTTATTTTCTTCAGGGGAGGAAACATCTCAGGGGAGGAAATAAAAGCCCAAGAAAGGAAGAAAAACCCAATGAAAGGAAGGAGAAGACAAGAGCATACAAGATGATGACATGGAGGTTGAAAATGAAGCATTCCAAAGGAGAAAGTTCTATCTAGGTCAAACGAAGAAAAGTTTCAATTTTAGTTTACCACGTTTGTTCATCACTTGCAAAGACATGCTGATAGATGATTTCACTTGTTGAAACAAGCATCCAAGATACACAGCATCATTGCCTCTTATAATTCCTCCATCCAAGGAAATTGCACCATCTTTTAGTCCAAGATTGGAGCAATGTGTTGATATTGTTAAAGTCAAAGAACAAAGCAGATGAATTACTGAGAAGATATTCAATCTTGAAGAACAGAAGTGTTTGAAAGATCTTCACAATCCATAATTTAATTCAGAAACATGTTGAAATGGATTCACATGTTTAGGGGAGGATTGTTGGGAATTAAATATTCAAGAAGTTTAATATCGGATTCTATTCAAAGAAAAACGTTAAGTGTGATTCTGTTGCTAGTGCATTTGGTTCCTGCTGCTAATGTTTGTTCCTGCTGCTAGAACATTTGATTTCTGCTGGTAGGCTTAGCATTCTGCTGCTGTTGATCCTGCTGCTAGCGATAACTCATTGCTGCTGCTAATGAACATTCTGCTGCTAAGTGGATAAGTATGAAAAGATATTATTTGTATTTTGGTCAACAATATACGGTAGATAATATCTTACCCCATGTGCTTAGTTAACAAGTTGTGTACACAGATACATGTTGTATCTTATGTACTGACACACTCAAGAGATAGTTAACAAATAGGTCGGCTAGACTTTAAGCAATATTGTAAAGATCTTCTTGGACTATAAAAGAAGATCTTAGTCAAGTGATATATATGTCCATGCATGTGTTATTATTTTAAACACATATAACTGTTAGAACTAGAACAATACAAAAGAATATCACAAGTTAGAAAAACTTAAGATTCAAGGTTGTAACCCTAGTGATATTTCAAGATCACTCGTATTATTATCATTAATAACATTGAATCGTTTGGTGTTAATCTTTCATTGTTCATTGTCATAGAACAAACATAATCATTCCATTTCCACAACACAAATAACCTTCTAAGTGTGGTTAAGTAAATTCCGCATACTTAATCATATTAACTCAATATATCATACACAAAGTCACAAGGTTTAACCACCTTAACCGTGTGTCGAACCCTAGCAGAAACCTTTTCATTGTTGGAACCAACTAGTTCTCGCATTTGATGTTACAAGTCTTCTTCTTTCACGTATGATTTTTGAAATGCAACTTCAAAGTTGTATTCACGATTAGTTTTTGTTTCAAAATCATTTATACGTTTACTATAATTCTCGAGCTTTTCAGTTAACGACGTATTTTGTGCTTTTAGTTCACAATTAAGCTCATTACATCGAGCAACTTCGTTTTGCATATTCTTAATTGACAAAGCAATTGAAGCACATTCTTGATCATGATTCACATTGTCATGTTCAACCATACCTCCATTAGGATCCATATGTGGAGTCTCAGGAATAATATTTCTATCATCCTGATTCACCACATATGTGTCGTTAATGTACTCAGGTTGTCCATGACTTTGTGTCTCATAAGCAAACACATTATCAAATAAATTGATATCATTAGTTGATTGATGTACCTTAACCAATGTGTCTGAACAATGTGAAAGTCCGACATCAGCAGCTGCATTCTTCAAGCCATCCTTACTGTTTAGTTTCCCGTCACATCTGAATCATTCCCTGGAGTGTTGCTTTCTTTCTGCTGCTCTGATAATGCACTGTTACCCGTGAATACGAAATTATCATCCAATGTCCCTACATTGTTGACTGCTCCTTTTTGTGTCTGCATTTTTCTTCCATTCTCTCGTTCATTCAATTCTCTTTCTCATTTCTGCATCTCCGTTTCTTTGAATTCTCTCTCCTTCAGCATATCCCTCAGATGAAGTGATCTTTCATTAAGCACCATTTCTAGTATGTTCATTAGTGAAATAAGCTGATCTCTAAAGGCTTCAGCATCCATAATAGTGATGTTCTCTTTCCATGACTTGCTTTGCGATTCATAGTCCCAAGAAGTCTTGAACACTCTAAAATCCATGGACATGAACCCTTTTAACAGTGTCTTGAGCACTATAAATTCTACCATGCAGTCACTTCCTTGTTCAATTTGCTTCTCTATTTGGACTATGTTGTGCCGGAGTTCCCTTTGGAAGGTTAGAAGGTCTATTTCAGATCTGAAGAAAATTGAAAAGGTACTCCACGATGAAAACCTTGCTTCTGAGAGAACTTTACATTTAATCTTAACTGATTCAAAATGTGCCAAACAGTTTTCTTTGGAGTGCATTGCGAGCTTTACACTTTTAGACATCTCCCTCCTTTTTGAACTTGACTCCATTTAAATTTCGGTGTGAAATGACAATGTTGATCTTGGATCAGTTCAACGAAATAGGAGTTGAGTTTGTTGTAGGTTAATGCAAGTTGTTGTAGTTAAAATTTGGTCTGAAAACTTAAAAATGTCGATAACTTCTTTTCGGAGTGGATTTTCCTTGTTCTCCTCGGTCTCACGTTCGTTTTGATAGGTAGTACGTCAAAAACGGAGTTACGGTTTAAAAGTTATAGTTTTTTGAAGTTTTGTCAACACTTGCTCGAAATTATTGTCCTTGCTCGAAACTTTTCCTTGTTCAAAATTTTTTGACCTTGCTCGAAAATTTTTCTTGTTCGAAACTTTGAGGCTAGTTCGAAAGTTTTCAGCTTGTTCGAAATTTTCGAGCTTGTTTAAAATTTTCAAGCTAGTTCGATACTTTCTGCTAGTTCGAAATTTTTAGGCTAGTTTGAAACTTTCTAAGACTTTCTAATTCGTACGAATTGAAAGTTATTCCAAGAGTCGAAGTATTTTTCTAGATTATACAAGAAAAAATGACACTGAGTAATGCACAAATCCTGAAGAAATTGCCTGAAGAGCTAGTTCGAAAGTTTAGGGTTTTTGGACCTAGTTCGAAAAAAGAGGGTTTTTGCTAGTTCAAAATTTTGCCAGAAAATTCAAAACTCTAAAAATTCGACCAAGAAACGTTTCTAACCAAGATTTTCTTGTACATCCGACCTTAAAAATACTAAAATTTAAAAAAAGTTGCAAACTTTAACACTTTTAAGCTTGAATAAGCTAGCTCGAAATATTGCAAGAACACAAAAAGTACGATTTCAAAACTCAAATTTTTTCAAAAAGCTTTAAACTTTCTTGTTTAACAAGGTTTGTAACACCTATTTGTAATCAAAAGAGTGCTAAAACCTAAGAAAAATAAGAAAAAGAAGCAACTTTGTTAAAAAAGTCGAGTAGAAATATAGAAAATATTTCGAACCAAAACACAAGAGACTCCTAAATCATTGTTAGGCTTTGATACCAATTGTTGGTCACCCTTCATTGTTAGAATATATTTTTACCATTCTAATGAGCTATTACATGACTATATTTCAAGACACATTGACTCGACAATGATCGTCACTTCAAGCATTCCCAACAATTACGGAGATGAACGAGAGCAGAACAGGCAGATTCAGACAAAACCAGGCGGAACCAGATGCAGAACCACATGTGGAATAAGGCAAAACTGGGTGAAACCAAAACATGTTGTTGATGCCGAGATGCTACACATAACTAATCAAGATATATTCGGATTAGTTAAGACTATAACACCACCATCACAACACCAAACCAATTTCCAATTCATTACCAATACCAATATAGATACCAATACCATTAATAAACTCAACCAATCGAACCGGAACTTCGAACAAACCAAATTCAAACCAAAAATCAGAAACTAATAAATTCAAAGCAATATCAAACCAAAATAATTCACCATTTGGTTGCACGGTCTACAAGAAAAAAATAATAATATCATATTCAATTCGGAGGCATCATCTATCCAATCAAAACAAAATAACTCTTTTTTTTTTATTCGAACTACATAATAATTGAAGTACCACACAAATAATGTTTCAAACCCTGATTTTAAAAAACCTCAAATATTCACGAAACATTTCAAACCCTGATTTTAATTCCAAAACCATGATTGCTAGTGCAAGTCCCCATGTAACCACGTAAAACAGTATCATAATCACTAAAACACATAATATTCTTATTTATTATGTATATAGGAAAGTGAGTGTGAGGCTGTTAGGTACACAAGCTTGGGTATAGAACCCACCAAAACTACACCGTTTTATTAAAACTATAAAACCCCCAAACTCACATCTCCCTTTCACTTCTTCTCCACAACTGAAGCAAATCAAGCATAGCTATTCAACCACAACCCTAATTTCCCTCTTTACCACATTTCCCCAAAATCTCCTCTCTCTCTCTCTTCTGACGACGGCGTGTGACACACCACCTCCCTACCAAACCAACGCATCCGCTGGAGGTAAGCTCCGCAAAACACCTCTCCGACGGAGAAACACACCGTACGCACGGCCTCCTACCGCAATCAGGAACAAAAACCCTAACTTGTTGACCAAAATCATTGACCCTGCGTCTAGGTTGTTGTATGCTGGTGCTAATAAGCTTTTCGGTGCTGTTTTTGGTAACCGGAATATGTTTTTGCCCTTACAACGCCCCTCGGGTTAATTAAGTTTTTCTATTACAAATTGTGTAGCTTATATAAATACAAATTTATATGATTCGTGCTAGTTATTGTTATTGTTATTAATTAGGTTAATTTGTTATGATTTGTATTATTTTTCTAGTTTCTGTTATTAGTTTGGTTAAATTTAGGCTTTTGCGTGAAGAGGTACTAAAAACTTTAAGCTACTCTTTGCACACCGTCTTTTTCATATAATAACAGACATGCGTTTCTTCAGTTCTTGTTGCTGACTCTTACGTACGTGTTCTGTAATAGCTTCGTGTCTTACCCTCTTTTCCGTGACTGTTTTTTGTTTTGCCTTTATTAGTGATATTCTTACTTTTTTATCTAGCTGCTGGGTTATATAGCTTAGTTATACCGCTCAAGTATATTCACAATACCACCGGAGTCTTGTTTTTCAAAAAAATTGAATGTTTGTCTAGTTTGAGTCTCTTTGTCAATTAAAGAGAGCCCCTTGTCAAAACATGGGTACAAGTTACACTTTATATCATCTTAAAACATTTCTCTCTGGATGGATTTAAGTGTGAGTACAATCTGATGCAGCTGGTCGCTTGGTCATATCCGGTCAACCAGAGCAGCTTGACAATCCGTGAAGTGTTTCTCCTTTCAAAAAGGTATTTCTAGAAAAAATGAAAACAGAATCATATAGTCTGAAAAACTAAATAGTTTGGATGGTTAATGATTATCCAAGCCAATGGAACTTCTTGTTTTCTCTTCTTTTCCATTCAAATTATGTTTTGTTGCATTACTGGATAACAGTGATATGTATATGAATTGTACGCTACTAAGATACAGTATTGTGAATTTGTGATCCAGATCGTGAGCTTGCCGTCTAGGATTGATCCTCATCAAACTTCAGCTGTAGTAACCCTACAAGGTCAATTGTTCGTGAGAGTGCTATTTGAGCAATCAGACATGTAGAGTGGTGTTGCTCGTTTAACAGATGCAGATATTATCCAGAAGGATCTAGTGGTAGAAGTTGTACTCTTGTGCAGTTCGTGTTCTCAATGCTATATTTAGTGAGGTTTAGGAAATGAAACTTTTGTAGCTACAGTTTCTTACGTATGTTGTATCTGTGGCCTTGAATGTGATACAGAAACTTGGTTAGAGTAGAGACCAAGCTGTTCAGCCACAGACAAGTTGCTAACTTGAATATAATGATTTCTAATGGCAACAAACTTAATTTTGGAACAATCTTTAGTTGTCTACACTTATCCAAGCATGGATTATGTCATGTTCAAGAGTTTGGTTGTTGGAGTCACATCTGCAAATGATATGCAGGTTTGTTAAAATGTGCTTTAATAGGACGTGCAAACAGCGTGCAGCCTTTTGATTAACGTATGGTGTTGTGCATTGTTGCTCAACAAGCAGCTTTATCGATCAGATTTAAAAACCAATTTGAGCAGTAGTAAATAAGCGACTAGCAGCACTATCGTATCAACACAGCAGCAGAAACTTTTAACGAGCAGTAGTATAAATGAAGCGTAGCAGTAGTAAAATCGTATCGAGCAGCAGAATGATCAAAAGCTAGCAGTAGTATTAATTGAAACTCAGCAACAGAAACTAAGAACTCCTAGCAGCACAACGATATATAAGGAGCAGAAACTTAGATTATGCACATGCAAAGGTAATCTTATAATTTAACTACCGCAATTGCAAAGAGATGAAACTGGAATACAAGTTAGCGCTAAGCGTGTCAATGTACAATATTTTTTCACCAAAAAAGAAAACTAAACATTCGATAACTAGATAAGCATCATTCCTTTTCTTGCATGCTAAGAGCCTTCTTTTTCTTACACCTACTGATGTTGTGACCTGGTTCCCCACAAAAAGAACATGTTACTGTCCTTTTATGCTTCACCTCTAAAGGAGGTTTGGGTCTCGTTGCGTTTCTTGGACGTCCTTTAGTGTTAGTAAGCACAATGGGATCTCGAACTGAAATTTGAGGCTTGATGTCTACTTGAGAAATTCCAATACGAGCACCTTTATATGCATTATCAATCTATGTTGGCTTTCTCCTTATCATTTGATCTTCTAAAAACTCCACCAAAAAGCTATTTAGTCTTTTTATTTCCAAAGGTGCATCTCTTGCTTGTTCAATTGCCTTTGTACAATTAGATTGAACATACCATAAAGCTAACGCACTAACCCCATTTTCAGAGTTTGTTTCCTCGATTCTGATACTAGCATTACCAACTTTGTACCTACAATCAAGTGTCCACCTAGGTAAAATATAGTGATCAGGTAGGGTGTTCGAAATGTTTTTTTTTTTTTTTTTCATTACATATAGGATATGTTTGTGCAATATCCCATATGTTTCGAACATAGCACACGAACATGTGACATCCAAGTTATCCAAGAAGCGAAAGTTGACGACTCCAATATTTTTTATCAACATTCACCTGCCCAACCCAATAAGTAGTATTTTCCTCGCTCTTGCTTTTAGTCTTGTGAGTTAAATTGTTGGATGCTTCTATCCACTCCTTTTGAAATACCTCAAATATCTTTTTATTATAACATTCACCTGGAAAAAAAATAAAATATAAAATCATATGCATGTGGTAGTTTGTTCACACAATAGTGGCTAATGAGAAAAATAATGGTTAGTAACAATTTACCGGCTTTTGCTTCTATTGGATGAACAGATGAAAGAATTGGCCTCGAGTTCATAGTCTTAAAGTCTTCATCTTCTTCGGCAGCTCTTCGAGTGTCGACGGCTTTATGAAATTGAATAACAAATTCATTCAACATGGTCTTCGAATTCACGAATCCATCAAAAAAAGAATGAATACTCTCACTTCTTCCGCTTGTTGTCATGCCAGCAAGAAAAATATCTTTAAAATATGCAGCAACCCAAAATTTTCTTTGGTTATACATCTCCATCATCCAACTACTAGTCTCAAGATTATACTTATCACGTAAAACTTCCCATTGGCTTTCAAATTCTTCGACAATATCACTTCTTACCCATTGTTTAAAAGATTCCTGGAAATCACTATAACGGACTCTAAACGCTTGAAGATGTTCCAAAACATGCTTCTTAATGTGCCATGCACAGTAACGATGTCGAGTGTTTGGAAAAACATGCTTAACTGCATTACAAATTGCTTTATCTTGATCTGTTATAATTGCACTTGGACACTTGTTAAACATGCACTTTAAAAATTGCTCGAACAACCATTTGAAAGTCTCTTCTTTTTCATTTTCTAGCAAAGCACCACCAAATATTATTGATTGACCATGATGATTCACTCCAACAAATGGAGCAAACGGAAACTTAAATTTATTCGTCAAATATGTAACATCGAACACAACAACGTCTCCAAATTTTAGATAGGCATCTCTTGATCTTCCATCGGCCCAAAATATATTTCTAGGAGACCCATCATCAAACAAGTCTATTTTAAAATATTGGTTAGCATTTATTGCTGCTTTTTCTTGGAAATGTTTGATAAGAGAATAAAACTCCTTACCTTTGTATTGTTTCCGTTCTTCAGCTAATATATCAGCACATTGCTTCGAGGTTACAGTAGGTTCATGTGGTGACTTCATTGCATTTACAGCTTTTCTAACTTGACAAGGTCTCAAACCGGACTTACCAAGTTCCACCATAAGGGATTTGCAAGCCATGGAGCGATGAAACTTATTGTGAGAACGATGCTTCATTACTTTCATTGGTGTAGTGGTCAAGTCGTGATTGTGTGTATTATTAAAGATATCCACACACCATTTTCCGTCTTTTGTTTTTGAAATCCGGAGTTCCGCTTCACAACCCGTCCTTACATCTCTTCTACGTTTCTTAGATACCTCACTGGATCCATCGCTCTTCTGTTTTTTGAAACCTTCTTTGTTGCAAACATACAACTTTCTATACACCTCATTTGTCGTCTTATTTTTATATTTCCAATGAATACGTATACCAAACCCGTGCAAGAAGGCATATTGGTTATAAAACGTATATGCATCATCAGGTGTGTCAAAAATCTTTCCAATAATGTTTTTATCATTTTCATCACATATGAGATTCACTGGATCCTCGTTCGGTTTCTCCCAAATACCATCATCGTTAACTTCATCATCATCACATCCGATATTCACATTGTGGTCATTTGTTTCTTCGCAAATATTATCTTTATAAATTACATCTTCATCACATCCAAGATCCACATGCTTGTAGTTTCGTTCCTCACATTCATACTGTGGATTTTGATGGTCGAATAAATAACCATTTGTATCAATATCTTCGATTAAATGAATCTCAAAAGGATCTCTTATTTGTTGATTCTCCAAATCCATGTTGTGACTTAAAACCCTCTGCAATATATTCATATAGGGAAAAAAAAAAAATGCTATTTAGCAATAAGCTCCAAAATTGAACCGCCCCCAAACCTAATCCATAATTATTATACTATGCATATTTCATATAGACCTTAAACCACTACAAAACTCAATTAAATAAACCCAACTGCTCCCTCCAATTAAGAGACACACTAACCGTCTATAATAACCAACCTAGGAGCAGTCCAATTTTAAACTTTCTATATAGGAAAAAAATCGGATCGAACACACTTTGCTTTTACGTAGTACTATGATATTGAAAGTCATAATGGATATCTATTTTGGAATAGAGGAAATATAAAACAAGACTAATGGTTAAAAATATCAATACCAAGAAAACCAAAAAATATGCATGTGACAGCCACTGTAAATAAACCTATCGCTACTCGTTGCTTATCTTACATACTTATCTTAAAGCAGGACACAAATTTCAAAATGAAAATCAAGTCAAAGTAACATAACTTTGACAAGTTTATATACACAGTGACTTGCATTGTGATGATGAACTGTATCAAATATGAGTAATTTAAGATATGCTAAGCGGTGGGTGACCTCTATGAAAATCAAGGGTATATTCAAATTGTTGTTGTGATTCAGTAAAGTTAGACAATTTTTTCGTGAGTAATTAATTAATTGATGATAGATGTTAGGCCATAATGGTATGAAAAGCTACTTTAAATAGCAATATCATTGAAACATTTAATCAAACACTTGGTGTGCGGTTCATATAATATTCTTCTATCATCAAATTTCTAACTCAAATGAAAAAAAAAAAATAACTAATTTCAATAAGTTGTGATTTTCAAAAAGAACTATATATATTTAAAGCTTCAGCTTCAGCTTTAATCTATCAAATCCAACAACTATAACTAAAATCAGCAACTATAACTAAAATCAGCCAATCACAAGCAATTCAAAGCTTCAGCTATCAACATATTCAATCAAATTTCACTAAAACCTAATTAAATTTCGAAATTAAACTAGAATAACAACAATTCAGCACTTGAGCTAACATACGCCCAACATAACATCATCCATAACTGATTGAATCACCTGAATTGAAGCAATATATAGAAGCTAGGGTTTTAACTTAATAACAAAATGATTATTATTATATAACGTACCCATGATGATTATTATCAACAGTTAAAGGTGTGTGATTTGATTTGATCTTGTTGATCTGATACATAGTAGGGTTGTGGTTGAAGTGGTGATGAGATCAGAGATTGCTTGATTTGCTTCAGTTTAGGAGAAGAAGTGAAATGGAGATGTGAGTTTGGGTTTTTTATAGTTTTAATAAAACGGTGTAGTTTTGGTGGGTTTTATACCCAAGCTTGGGTACCTAACAGCCCCACACTCACTTTCCCCTATTCTTATTTATATATCAAAATGAAACCGTAACCCTAAAAATGTGGTTGAAAGTGATATCAAAGCTATTTTTATTGTTGCTACGATGAATGTGGTGAGAAGAGGTGTGAATGAAGATGATAAAGATTTGAATGTGTTACAGATTGTAATTGTTTGATCGACAACACTGCGGTAATTGATGTTAGTATTTGTGAAAGATATTGTTGTTCGGGTTTGAGTTGAGGATTTTGAAGGAAATAGAGAGAAAGTGATCGAATGGAGAGAATTTGTGTTGAGAATTTTGATTGTTTGACAGAAGAGATGGAGGTGGTTCAGAGTCACGTTGGTAACGGAAGACATTGTGAGTTTTGCTTAGGCTACCCGCAATAGTCTCGGTTGAGACTCGGTTTCCAGTCGGTTGCATCAGGTTGCCTTGTTGTGGGGTGAGGTTCGAGGTCTCGGTTGAAGCCATAAGGGTCTAGGAGCCAACCGATTGGGACAATCTATCAAATTGAGAAACAAACAAATATGTGTGTGTGTTTAATTAATTATAGTGTATTTTTGTGGGGGTTTTTTTAGTGTAGGTCCCCTTACTGTGTTTAAAAGGTTGTATGTTGATCGCAGGAGAGAGAAAGCTGACGTGACAGGAAAAATATGGGTCGATAAGGGCAGCCTTATGGAAAATGAAACGCTAAGAAATATGGGAGAAAGTAAGGAAAGAAATTAAATTGCTTTTACTACTTTACCCCTTCTGTGTATTGTTACAGCTTGTAAGGGGAAGTATGGTAATTTAGTTGAACTTTTATCCATTTTCCTGAGAAATCCTACAAAAAATAATCAAACACTATGAGTTTATATATGTATATGTATAATTTTTTGGCAACACTGATTTTGTGTAGTTTTCTTTGTAATCGTTTTTACCATGACAATTTTATTATCTATCACTAACCACTTTATGTACATAAAATACTCAATTATAATTAACACACATACGTTTTAACAGTAATAGAAAAAAGTATCACGATTGGTGCACTACTAGACATTATGCGATTTCCCCGTGTGAAATTTGAGTAAGGATGTGCACAGCCCTGTCTCTATCGTCTCATATTTCAGTTTGCTTTTAGCATGACTTTCATGATTTGGTTGTAAGCCTCAGCTTCTGCATTTGGTCTGAATCAATCCTGGTTTCCTTTTTTAGCTAATTACTTAACATCAAGACAAAATGTATTCATGCTTATCTAAGACTCGTTGGATTAAAGCTGTTCCTATCAAGGTTAACGTTCATGCTTTGAAAGTAAGGTTAGATTGCTTACCAACTAGAATTAATATTTCTCGTAGATGTATGGATATTGATTCTATTATATGTCCGATGTGTGATAATGCGGTGGAATCGACTAGTCATTTATTCTTTACTTGCCACATAGCTAGAGAGATTTTTCGTAAGATCTCTCGTTGGTGGGATATTAGTTACATGGATGTATCCTCTTACGAAGAATGGTTAGTTTGGATTGTGAATCTTCGTCTCTCCATTAAGCACAAAAAGGTCCTTGAAGGAGTTTGCTATGTCATGTGGTGGCATATTTGGTCTTTTCGCAATAAGAGAATTTTTGGTTCGAAGAATCCTTCAAAGGCGATGATTTTTGAAGATGTGGTGTCTCGTTCTTTTTATTGGTGTCAGTTTAGATGTAAAGTTTCGCTTAGTTGGATTGATTGGCTCAAAAACCCTTATCTTGTTTCGTTGTAATTTCTAGCTCCTTGCTAGTAGTCTTAATAAATATTGCCGTTCCAAAAAAAAAAAAAATGTATTCATGCTTATCTATGCAATCCATTGATACATCAGATTTGCATTAATCTTATAGGTTAAATGTAATTTGTAATTTATTGCCTTGATAACAAGAGTGGATAATACAAATTACAAACATCATTTTGATGTGTTCGGTCATTTGGTTCTTATAAAAGATATGTGCGCGATTGTGATTTTAGCGATTTATAAGAAAGCATTTTGTAGGTTTACCAAAATAATTTACATTACCGCGTCAAAATTGATAAAGTAACGGCTAGATACGTCTTTGGATCCAAACTGCTCATTTGTTAGTATTTTTAATCTTCATTTCCAACACACAACAATAAGTTTATACTTAAACTTTATACGTATATAACCATTAATCAGATCATATACCTTTTATAGTTGACAACAAATTACAAATGCATATATAAAGTTAATTTTAGGAAATGAAGTATTTGCATATGAATGTGACACAATAATTGTTCATTTTGTAAACCGAAATGTGAAGATATATACATCATTCAACATTAGATGAGACTAACACTAAGTGCACAATTTGGAACATCACTTCCTAGACAATCTGCCGTTGAAGAAAAACTTAATTCAAAAGACAAATTCATCATTACATCACACCTAACTTAGCCCATGCGATCATACTTCATTTAACAACTCATTACACATTACTAACACTAACTAAAAGCTAAATAACCAACGAGCTAGATAAGACACAACAACATGAAATACCCCTAAAACATCTAAGCATACCAAGCATCATTTGCTGATAATAGGGTAAAGAACTATAAAACACACACTACTACAAAAAAGGGCTTTAAGACCCCTATATTTAGACCCTTTAAGAAAAACGCAGGTCTAAATGCGGATTATTCCCCGCCACGAGTTATTTAGACCGGTGCAAATAAGAAACACCGGTCTATATGGCGTTTTAACATTTAGACCGGTTTGTTTCATCTACACCGGTCCAAAAAAAGTTATTTAGACCGGTGTGTTTCATTTACACCGGTCTATATAATCCATATATTTAGACCGGTTCCCTTCAAATGAACCGGTCCAAAAACTGTTATTTAGACCGGTTTGTTTCATTTACACCGGTCAATATAATCCAAATATTTAGACCGGTTACCTTCATATGAACCGGTCTAAATGAGTTTAAAAAAAAAAGGTGTCCCAACGGCTACAAAAACCAGATCTGCAGTTAAGACACTATCCACACAAAACAACATCAATCTTGCATTTAATACACTCGAAAAATACCATAAATGTTCTTATAATTACCATACTTTTGTGCATTAACTACAATTAAAAGGTATGTATCACTTCTTATACATTCATATTCATACTAAATAGGATTTTTATGATTATTTATGTAAACTTTTCCATAAAAAATGTTATACTTATAAAAGTCACTATTTGCGTGTTTAGGGACATAAATTTGTTATTGTGTATAAATGAAAGCTAACATGAATATTTTTTGCTATATTTATAGGAATGTTTGCGTAAATCGTCCTTATACGGTATCCGAAATGTAGGTTCATTGACCCGTGGAAGTAAGGTATAGTATGTTCTAAATGAATCACGAAAACAATTATTTTATGCAACATTCATGTAGTATAAATTTAATGCAACTCATGAACCGTTAGTTTAATTCCCGTCCGAAAATAACTTAATAGAGGTTAATATCGGATTGTCCCCATTTGAAACTGCTTTTTGAATACTTTGTCTCATTTAGGATGTGAATGTGTATTATCGTATTGAGTGTAATTTAAGATGGATCGTAGTATATGGATGTACCAGATAGAACGTGTTAGCATCGAATACTTGGAACATTTGTCTCATTTCCTAAAAGTTGCCGAAGATGATCGGGTTAAGAAAGGAAAATCAAGAGTTCATTCTCCTTGTAAAAGTTGTTTAAATTGGGAGTGTTTTGCCGATTTGAAAACTATTAAAAGCCATCTTATAGAAAAAAGGGTTTATGCAAAGGTATACTTGTTGGGATTTTCATGGAGAAGTCAAACCTAAAAGTAACACGTCTATTCCCAATTGTAATGTCGAACATAACAACGATTCACACAATAATGATCGTTTAAATGAGATGTTACATAATTTGGAGGATAATGTTGCTGAAAAAAATCAAAAACAATTTCAACAATTGCTTGTCGACTCAGAAACACCGTTGTATGAAGGTTGTGAGGATTTTACCAAACTATCTGCTGTTTATAGACTCATGAACGTTAAAGCAGTTAATGGTTGGAGTGACACGGGTTTCACAGATCTACTAGAAGCGTTACATGAAATGTTCCCAAAAGCCAAGTTGCCTGTTTCAACATACCAAGCAAAAAAATTGATGTGCCCGATGGGAATGGAAATCGAAAAAATAGATGCATGTCCAAAAGATTGTATGTTGTATAGAGGTAACGACGAGGACCTACATGCATGTCGGATTTGTGGTAGATCGAGGTACAAACGAAAAAAAGATACACCACTTAACCCCGACGTGACCAAGAATGGTCCACCTGCTAAATTATTGTGGTATTTTCCTATAAAACCAAGATTGGAACGATTATTTTCAAATGAAGAGGATGCAAAATTGTTACGTTGGCATGCCGAAGAGCGTAAAAGAGATGGAAAAATGAGACACGTAACTGATTCCCTTCAATGGAGGAACATCGATAATGAGTTTAAAGAGGAATTTGGATATGAGATTAGAAATATACGCTTTGGACTTAGTTCAGATGGAATTAATCCTTTCGGAAACATGAGTAGTCGTCATAGCACTTGGCCGGTTCTTTTATGCATATACAATCTTCCACCATGGCTATGTATGAAACGAAAATACATCATGATGTCATTGCTAATACAAGGTCCTAAACAACCAGGCAACGATATTGACATTTATTTGAAGCCATTAATTGATGACATGAAAGACCTGTGGAGTAAGGGCATAAAAGTGTATGATGTGTACAAGAAAGAGAATTTCCAATTGCAAGCCATGATTTTTTGCACTATTAGTGATTTTCCTGCTTATGGAAATTTGTCGGGATACAAAACGAAAGGGAAAATGGCATGTCTTGTGTGTCAAGATCACACTCACTCAATTTGGTTGTCTAATTGTAAGAAAACAGTATATATGGGGCATCGAAGATCACTTCGAGAGGATCACCAATACCGTAAAAAGAGAAAGTTGTTTGATAATAGCGTTGAAGATAAAAAGCTACCACCACCATTAAATGGGGAGGCTACATTATCCCAAGTGAAAGATATTCATATTGTGTTTGGGAAAGGGAAAGAAGGCACTTCAACTTCAAAAGAGAGTATTTGGAAAAAGAAGTCTGTATTTTGGGAATTACCGTACTGGGATCGCTTGCAAGTTCGACATTGCCTTGATGTTATGCATATTGAGAAAAACGTGTGTGAAAGCTTGATAGGATTATTGTTGAACATTCCCGGGAAGACGAAAGATGGTATTAAGGTTCGAAAGGACATGGAAGCCATGCAAATCAGACCAGAGCTTGCTCCTAAAGAGATTGTTGGGATGACTAGTACATATCTGCCACCAGCTTGTTATACCATGTCTAAGGCCGAGAAAACAAAATTTTGTCAACGTTTGAGTGGCGTTAAGGTTCCATCTGGGTATTCGGCTAACATAAAAAAGCTGGTGTCAATGCAAGACTTGAAGTTGTTTGGTATGAAGTCTCATGATTGTCATGTCTTGATGACGCAGATGATTCCCATCGCAATTCGTGGAATACTACCAAATCGCATCCGACACACAATAACAAGGTTGTGTTTATTTTTTAACATGATTCATTCGAAGGTGATTGATCCTGAATTGTTAGATCAATGGCAGCGTGATATTATCTTAACTCTTTGCGAACTCGAGATGTACTTTCCACCTTCTTTCTTTGATGTCATGGTTCATTTGGTATCTCATATTGTTGGAGAAATTAAGACTTGTGGACCTGTTTTCCTGCGATACATGTATCCATTTGAGAGATACATAGGAATCTTAAAAGGTTATGTTAGGAACCGATCTCGACCAGAGGGTAGTATTATTGAAGGATATGCTACTGAGGAGGTGATTGATTATTATACAGACTATTTGAATGGTGTGAAAAAAGTTGGCATTCCACAAAGTCGACATGAGGGTAGGCTTCAGGGGGAAGGTACACTCGGGCGCCAAGAAGCATCGCCGAGTCTAGATGATTTACATGAGGCACATTTCACAGTCCTACAACACATGACATGTATTGCACCATACATATACGAGCACAAGTCACTTTTGAAACAACAAAACAATCAGAAGGGCCAGGTTTGGTTGGCTAACAAGCATAATAGTACATTTTCACAATGGCTCAAAGGCAAAGTAAGGAGTACACTTTCAACTGTAGACAAAGTCGTGGCAGATTTGGGATTTGGGCCAATACGGGTTGTCAAATATTAAGGGTATGTAATTAATGGATATATGTTTTACACCAAAGAACAAGATGATAAAAGTACATTACAAAATAGCGGAGTCACCTTAATAGCATCAACGACAGAAGTATCCACGGTGAATCGCGAAGAAAGATTAAAGAACGCCAAAAAGGCTTATTATGGTGTCATTCAAGAAATATGGGAATTGCATTATAATTCAACCGTTATACCCTTGTTCAAATGTAGATGGGTCGACAATGAAAAAGGTGTTGAGGTTGATGAAGATGGTTTCACTACTGTCAATCTCTCCACAAACGGCTATAAATCTGAGCCGTTCATTTTAGCAAAATTAGCCACTCAAGTATTCTATGTTGAAGACCCAAATGATCAAAGATTGCACGTCGTCCTATATAGTAAACGACGCATAGTTGGTGTTGAAAGTGTTGTGGACGAGGATGAATATGATCAATTTGATGAGTTACCCCCATTTAGCCTTGGTATTACACCCTCAAGGGATGTTCTTGATGATACTACTTACTTAAGATCTGACCACGATGAAGGATTAGAAGTTTGATGAATCCTGCACATCCAGAAGGTACCAAAATTTTATTACAAACATTAATTAATTTTCATCAACTTATTTATTATGCATTTCACTAACTATAGCGCGTTTTTTTTGTAGCTTGTTTCTTGTATTTGCAGGTTTTTATGAAGTACAAAGGTCGCAGTGTAAGATTAGAAGTTTGATGAATCCTGCACATCCAGAAGGTACCAAAATCTTATTACAAACATTAATTAATTTTCATCAACTTATTTATTATGCATTTCACTAACTATAGCGCGTTTTTTTTTTGTAGCTTGTTTCTTGTATTTGCAGGTTTTTATGAAGTACAAAGGTCGCAGTGTAAGATTTCAAGAAGTCTAAGGAGCTCTATTTCTGGAAGGCTAAAGTGATCCTCTCGATCAGTTTTTATCTGAAATTTGTATCTTTCAAAGAGTTAGTTAGGGTTTGTAAACGCAATATTATTTTCTTTCTTGTAATTGTAAAGACTATGCTATGAACAAAGGGGTGGTTGGTTGTGTTCATAGCTAATAAAATATGTTTTCTAAAATGTTATTGATTGGTTTTATAAAAGTTTACTACATGTAACAATATTAAAAATGAAGGCATATTTTGTTTATTTAGCTACTATTTGTATGAATTATTCAAGTTTTTTAGCAATGTTTTAAAACCCGGGTTGACCCGATCGGTTGAATCGGAAATCGGCTCGGAAACCGGGTCGATAAAGAACCCGAGTTTTAGGGATTTCCCTTCGTGGGTCTCTCCTAGTGGTTCAGGTCCCGGGGCCTGCCCATTTGGATGGTTTAACTCGGGGGGTCGGATTTCAAATGTGGTGCCGTTCTTAAAAAAAAATAAAAAATAAAAAATACTTACCCTAATTTTTACTAAAGATAAAGAAAATTATTTTTGCTCGGCGGGAAACGAAAATATTTTCGTCCCCAAAATATTCTAAATCTCCACATAACCGCCAAACCAAACCCTAACACCAAAACATCTCTATCTCCAGTTGATATTCTAAATCTCTATCGCCTAACCAAACCAAACCCTAACACCTAACGAAAAATGGTACTGTGGTTATTATTCAATTAGGTTACTTATTTTTTAATTAAGTTGCTTATTATTTAATTAGGTTGCTTATTAGTATTTTATTAGGGTTTCTTATTATTTAATTAGATTGCTTATTACGGAGTAGTATTTTATTAGGGTTTCTTATTATTTAATTAGATTGCTTATTAGTATTTTATTAGATTGCTTATTATTTAATTAGATTGTTAATTAAAAATGATTTTCATGGGTAGTTTTGTGTGAAAAAGCAACTGCTTATTAGGGTTTCTTATTGTGAATGGGTTTGAGCTGTTTTGTAATATGAAGTCTTTGGGTGTTGGTGTTAATTGTGTGCAAAAACTAGTTTTACAAACAGAAAATGAAAGCTAGTTTGGTTATGGTTATTGCTGTGTTGATAGAATCGAACTTACTTGGTTCTAGTTTGGTTCAAATTGTTCTTTGCCCCCCATAACTATGTAAGCTATTGCAATATGAAGGTATATGTATGTTGATAGTTGATAGTAAAAGTGTATGTAGTTTGAACATACATCTGGCTGCTATTTTAGTTCACGTTTTTTTGGTGTCTCCAACATTCTTTACATAATCTTAAAAGCATAAGGATGTGTGTGCAATAGTTGATTAACTTCCGAGATGATGGACTGAATTTGAAGGTTTTTTCAAAAGCTATATGGTTTTTTTTTTTTTTTTTTTCTTTTTTTTTTTTTTTTTTTTTTTTAATTAGGTCTTAGAGCTTCTGTTATTTTTATTAGGTCTTAGAGTTTCTGTTATTTGATTATGTAAGTTTATGTGTCGTTATATTGATTTGCTTATTTGGGATATTATGAGGTTGTCGAACTTGAAGTTAACAATGCTGCATTTATATTTGTCACTTTAAGATAGTGATCAGGCATATGTAGGATTGTAGGCTACCTGTTTATGCTAGGTGTGTTCAGACACGTGATAGCTGTCTTTAATGGGTTTGACTTCTTTAAATTATTATTTTGATCTAATGTTCTATGTCATATCTTTCATCCTTGGGTTGTATCTTTCTTAGTAATGCGGCTCATTCAGGTGAAAATCGATATGGTTTAGTTGATAGTTGATATACTATCTGATAATGCGTCACAATGGCTGTTTGAAAGTTGTAACCACACTCGACCACATACATTTCTCTATAGTCCAGTTTGACTTTCAAAAGTTTTCCCTTTCTATATTGAAAATATTTTTTTAAAGATATCTAGTGAATGTGGTAAAGGTAATTATGTGTGAGGGTATAATCTGCTCCTTCTTGTATGGTTTGCAAGTTTTGCTCTTCTGTAACATGTATTTTTTCAGGGTTGAATCTGCTCCTTCTTATTACTTCATGTTGCTTCTTATTGGTATGGTTGTGGATTGCTTATTACTTCATGTTGCTTTTTTTTTTCAGGCTGACAATGAACTTGCATTGGTTGACCCACCCAAACGAAAAGGGAGAGGACCAAGCAAACCCAAGACTAAACCTACTGAACCGTTTAATGTGGAGTTCGACAGTGAAGGCCGTGCCATAGGTAAACACCGAAATGACTGGGCAATATACGTTGGTAGTATGACAAGACTTCGGATATCTATTCTTGATGGCGATTGGAGCAAAATAGATGCTGACTAGAAAGATGCTCTATGGGAGATTATTAAGGTATAATGTTTTAAGACTTTAATTGCATTTTCAGTTTGCGATATATGTGATAACATCTAATAAGTAAGCTTTATTTTCATATCAAACAGGAGTACTTTGATCTCACAGATGATGATCGCAAAGAATCAACACTTAAGCAATGCAATTTTGGATGGAAGAGATTTAAGACAAATCTCAAAGCCGAATTCATGATACCCCGTAAAAAACCTTATGAAGATAAGAAATACTCTTTCATACAGCCGGGAGATTGGGATGAATTCTGTCGAAAACATCGATCATCACAAAAGATGGTTTGTTAACTTTATTTTGTATCAAAACTGCTTTAATATTTATAGAAAATTTTCTAATTTGCCCTTTACACTTTTTTGAAGAAAAAGCGAGCCATTGGGAAGGCATATGCTAAGCTTCAAAAGAATTATGCACATCTAGGAAGATCAGGGTATCGTGGAATGGATGTTGATTTGTCAAAAGTGAATTGATGCGCGTGATGTGTCGTTGCGGTTTAGCAGTTTTAATGCCTACTCAAGTTTTAAATTTATATTTAGCCGACTTATCAATAACACACACACTTAACGAGCAGTGTACCCGGTCAGTATGAAGATAATGGTAAGTAGAGTGTCGATCACTAAGAGTGGAACGTATTATCTCGTTATTCTAATCAGTATTTTAATATCCTAACGCAAGGGGGTTTCAGCCTGAGAGACTGGCACGGTTTGTTGCAATTAAATAATAAAATAAACCAATAGGCACGAATCAGCAAGTAGCACACACGTACACAGATAAATACTTGAGACAATAAGAGGGCTGTCCTTATGATTAAGTAGATTGTCACTTGTTTTATTGATAGCTTTATATGAAGTGTATGTAGTTAACCCTTTCTCGTTGGTCCTAATCTTATCGGCGAGTAAACCCTTAATGATTACTTATGTCTAAAAGTTATTCCTAAGTGATCAATTTAGTAATAACCGTGGGAGCCACATTATGTCCCGCAGTCAAATGCCCGCAAGCCACTAATAAACACAGAGGTTATCAATGCACTAATAAGTAGTAACCAAAGACATCAACATATAAACTTTAATTGATGGGAAAGCAAGTATTAAAGGGAGTGCAATCTTTCGTTGTCACATTACACAAGCCACCAATCCTGATGAATTAAAGTTTGCTAACACAATAAAACAAAACTACTTAATGAATTAAACACATGCAGCACCTTCTTACAGCTCTTGTATCTTTGATTTGGGTGTGTCTTGTGCTGCCTCCTTGACTGAATTCGTCCTTTAGTTCTTCTGTTCGGACTTAGGTTATATTATAATCCGTTCGAAATTCGTCTGGTCTTGGGGTATTTATAGTTTCTGTCTGAAGGAAGATGCGGCGCATCTAGTAAGTAGATGCGGCGCATGTACTTAACTTCGCGTGGGGTCCAAGATTATAATATTCAGGAATATTCGTACACCGCCAGAAGATGCGGCGTAACTCCATGATTAGATGCGGCGCATGTCCTCTTGTATCTTGGATCGTATCTGGTGATATCTTGATAGAGATGCGGCGCATGTCATGAGTGAGATGCGGCGCATCTGGAGCAGATTAGTCTTGATCTTCTTCATTTCAGTAGACTCTTAACTTCTTGCATGTTATGCTCCATAATCAGTCCAAAATCGCTAAGTTTCACCAAATGCTTGTTTTTACCTGAGAATTACAAAAGTAAATGATTAAGTATCAATCCTCATACATAATATAGTAAAACAAGTCAAATTAATAGGATAAATGATAGTAATAAAATGTACTTATTTGAGTTCATCAAATATCCTCCCACTTGAACTTTCTTGTCCCCAAGTAAACCTTAGAATTTCTCTTATGAAAATGTATCCTAAAAGATGTTAGGATTTATTTTTATATTTAAGCATGTATTCGTTCATTTCATAATCACACAACTAAACACTTTAACGAATTAGAAGTAAAATAAAATAAGTCGATAAAAGCAAATCTAATCGTTTAACTGTCCAGTCGCGACGAATATTCTATCATAAGCTTGGCAAGTATACACATCTCCACCACTAAAGCTAAGGAATAACAAGTCTAAAGCGGTAAAAAGGGTTTTTAGGCTTAAGGGTTAATTATTCTCTTTCACTATCGATCTCAAATTCCAGAAAAGGCGACAAAATCACAAATACATGATCGAATCCACGAACACAATACTTGCAATTGCTCAAATCCTTAACTCGAATAGGCTAAAGATAGGTCCAAACTTCACCAATAATAATATATCAAAAAGGGCGACAAAATCATAAATACATAGCCGAATCCACGACTACGATACTTAAGATTGCTCAAATCCCTAATCTCAATAAATCAAAGGTTTGGTTGGATAAAGAATAATAAAGGGCATGGATAACATTTGGGATATAAATTGGTGTAAAAATAAAAATAAACAAAACAAATAAATTAAAATCTTAAGTGTGGTTAATCACTATCCCAACCATCCCATGAATAAGACTCATATCATCGAATAACTCACGCTTTAACACTTGAAACACACGCTTTAGGTAGACACGAATTATACTCAACAAGATCTTAATCAAAGAATAAACCTTAATTGGCGTTCCCATAACTGCCAATTCCCATTCAATCCATAGATATAGTACAACAAATAGTGGTGATATCGACCACTTACATAACTTTACATAAGTTGGTTAAAACTAACTTCCAACTTTTCTTTCTTTCTTTTTCTTTTCTCTCTTTTTTTTTTTTTTTTTTTTTTTTTTTTTTTTTTTATTATTTTTTTTTTTATTAAACATAAACATAGATGTGTAAAATTTCACCACATCACTATAACTTTCTTTCCGGATAATTTTTCCATACTTTTCATGACTTCAGAAATAATGGTAATAGTGAAAGTAGTAAACACACGAAAAATAAACTCAAAGATATACAATATTTACTTTCACTCCAATTGCATTGTGCAATTTCCCGACCTAACCATAGATAATGAATTACGCACGTGAACACAGGTAATGTAAGGAAACACACTCTGCCTATAGCAATCAACCAACCACGGATTCTAATCTACAGGGTAGGCTAAGGTGTAAGGGTGTAACGAAACATTTTAAACATAGGTGTAAGAAACGAAAGGAATGGCTCTGAGGGTTTTTCTAGGGGTATCTTACTCTAAAAATGAGAGTAACAAAAGGGTTTATACGGGGGTTAACTAACCAGTGTAGTTAGTTAATAACACATAACAAATAATAGGCTATTTGGGTGTAATCCTAGAATTTTACCAATTTAGACAAGTCATTCCAATTATATAAATAATACTTATTATGGTGGTCTCGAATAGTATACAAGCCAAGTTCTAAAGTTTACAAGTCACCGGCACACTCATAGATTTGTGAATTTTGAAAAATCACAATTTTTGAAAATAACGTCATGTGTGCAGTTATGCAACTTAGATCTTAAACAAAAACATGCTAAAAAATTTTTAAGTTTGATATATTAAGCACATTTTAAGCATAATTTTTGAAAAAGTTTAGGACAAGTAATTGTTAAGTGTTCTAATTCTCCAATCCCCCCACTTAAGTTAAACAACGTCCTCGTTGTTTGTATAAAAGGTTAAAAACTGGAAAATAAAAGAATTAGAACAGAAAAACTCCCCTGAGATTTGCTCGGTATGATCCTCCATTAGTATAAGAGCAAAAATCAACTTCTTGTGGATTAGAACGTTAAAGCTTCATACTTGATGTATCCACAGGAAATCCAGGAAACTATAATACCACCAACACTTTAAAACACACCTAAGATAAGAAAGGTTCAAGCTTGCATAATACATTAGTAGTTAGATAAAAATAAAACTTAAAAATTAAAACTGAAAATCATCAGGTCAGTCGATGCGCCGTATCTTATGGAAGAAGATACGCCGTATCGAGCCTGGAATAAATATGGATCAGAATAAAGATGCGCCGCATCCTTAACCAGGGATGCGCCGCATTAAAATAAACTGATAAATAGTTTTAAAGTCGAAAATAAAAATGCAGAAAAATAAAATAAGATATGACCATTGCAGGAGATGCGTCGCATCTCAGAATTGAGATGCGCCGTATCCTCATGCGGGCCTGACTGACACGACACAGAAAACAGAATAAAAGATAATTCCGGGTTGTCTCCCGGTAAGCACTTGTCTTTATTCCAGAGTCTTCAAGTTAGACTCACGTTCAGCTCTTTAATATCGATCATTGAAGGAGTCGGAAACATCGCGCTCCTTCATCGCCAATTCAGTAATATTGAACACTCCTTTCCCGTCCTTAATTTCCACGCCGTTCTTCTTCATTATCTGTATGAACAAAGTCCTGTCCCTTTCGGGCAGAGATGACAAAATGATAGACGGGAAATTCTTATTATCATATTGGCACAAATAAGCAAGGTGGGGTGGTAGTTCAATAAACACATCATTGTTCAAATTCGTTTTCTCAACTACTCTCCTACGTTTATTAATTACTACACAATCATACCACTCATCATCAGAATCATTAACAACATTGCGTCTAAGTTCGGTGGGTACATTAAGGTCAATGAATTCCTCAAAGTTCTCATGATTAGGATTAGTTGAGTTGTTTTGAATCAATGTTTCTCCCATAAGTCTAGCTTCAAGATCGAGGTCCATACGCTCTCTTAATCCTAGCACATAAACACCTCTAATTATGCTTTTAACCGGATCTTGGCACTTATAGACTAGTTTATTATTCCCTACCCTTAATGAGATTTTTCTTTTAAACACATCAATCTTAGCATGGGCAGTAGACAAGAAAGGTCTTCCGAGGATTAAAGGAATCTTAACATCCTCGGGCATGTCTAGTATAACAAAGTCTACGGGAAAAATAAACTGCTCAATCTTAACTAGCACATTATTAGCAATCCCTTCAGGTCGTTTTACCGTTTTATCAGCCAATTCAATAAGTAATTTAGTTGGTGCTAATTTTCCTAGTCCTAGGGTAGCGAATGTCTTAAGAGGCATAACACTAACACTAGCTCCTAAGTCAGCTAACACATTATTGAAAGATATATTATTAATAGAACAAGGTAGAGTAAAACTTCCTGGGTCTCTTTCTTTATGAGGCAAGGCATTTAAGTCGGTTGCAGAGCTCTCTTCTTTCATTGTTGCCTTGATCTCCTCTTCAATCTTTGTCTTTTCTTTTAGTAGTCTCCTTAAGCTGATTGAAGAATTAAAGAAAAATTCGGGTCTTGCACCATCATTACCATTCATCGATCTTCTAGGTTATATTAGGAGTGACTTCTTCAGTGGTGCTTATGGCCTTGACATGATCTCTTGGGTTGGTTTCAGTTGAGCTCGGTAAACTTCCATATCCCCTTTCTTGAAGAACTTTGCTCATTTGACCAATTTGTTGTTCCAATGCTTTGATCGAAGCTCCTTGATTTCTTGTAGTAGTGTCCGTTGAAGCTCGAATTTCTTTGATCATAGCAGTATTCTCTTCATGTCTTTTAGCAGCATCGGCCATAATTTGCTTTAAAGTATCGTCTAAAGTCTGCCTCCTCTCTTGATAAGCGGGATTGAAGTTGTTCTTTTGATAGAATCCCGGACTAGCTTCCCTAAATCTTCCTGAAGGTCGGAATGGTTGTCCAAATTGGGTGTAATATGCTTCTTCAAATGTCTCACTTTCATTCTTGTTCGGGCAATCTTTAGTGTAGTGAGGTCCTTCGCACTTTTCACATCCAACTTGGGCAGCATATGCTCTTTCATCTCGCTTCTTCATCTCTCTACTAATTTTATCCAATTGAGCTTGAATAGCAGCAATCCCGTCAAAATTAGTGCTGCTCTTAGATCTAGTAGAGGTCCCATCGTGCCATTTTTGGGAATGATCAGCAGCATCTTGGATTGCTTTCCTAGCATTGGTTGCACTCATTTGAGGTACAGCTCTCTTAGCATCCAAAATCTGTCTTGTAGGCACGTCCAATCCTTGATAAAACAATATTATTTCCTGCATAGGGGTTAGATAGTGTTGAGGACATTTTATCAATAAATCTTTAAACCGTTCCCAAGCTTGATAAAGGGTTTCATCAGGCTCTTGCTTGAAACTATTGATAGCCTCCATCTTTTTAGCAGTCTTAGCAGGTGGACAATATCTCTTCAGGAATTTGCTCTTCAAACCTTCCCATGTAGTGATTGAACTAGCAGGTTCATTCCTTAGCCACTTGTTAGCAGCTCCTTTTAGTGAGATTGGAAAGATTCTTAGCATGAGTTGATCGGTATTGACTCCTTCTGAAGTAAACAAATCTGCAATCTCCAGGACCTTTTCAACATGCTCATTAGCATCCTCTTGTTCCGTCCCACTGAAAGCATTCTCTCTTAGCTCTTTGAGAAACTGACCCTTCAACTCAAATTTTGACTTATCATCAAACTTAGGTCTAGCAACTCCTGAAGTGTAATCAGCACGGGTATTGTTCATGTATTCCTCCATAGTAGTGTTTTCGCCCATTGTTTCTGTTTCAACTTCCTCTTTTTCTTCAGAAAAGTAATCAAGCTCGAGTGAACTTGAAAGATCAAAGCTTCTTGTGTTGAAAAGCCTTTTAAGCGAATGTAGGGCTCGTTCAGGATCTTCGAAAGGTTGAATCAAGTTCTTCGTAGAACTCCTGGTCATGCACTTCCTGAAATTAACACAAAAATATCAGTAGGGTATGCTCGAGAAAGTAGTATATCAGAAAATTAACAACGAAAACGGAATACGAAAAATTAAAGTTACTGATATCTGCAGACGATGCGCCGTATCCAAAAAGTTAGATACGCCGTATCTTAATACGTTAAAATTAAATCAGACTTTATTCAGAAAATAGATACGCCGCTTAGAATTTAAGAATGCGCCGTATCGAATTAATTAATCAAAAATCAGCTTTTCTAATTAAAATTAAATGCGTCGTATTAACGAAAGTTAATGCGCCGTATTTTCGTTACGTTTAAAAATAAATATCGATTTTTGATTCAGAAAGATGCGCCGTATCGATAGAGATCGATACGCCGTATCTGTTTAATAATTCGCAAACTGTTTTTAATTAAAATAATAGATACGCCGTATCTGCTAAAGCAGATGCGTCGTATGGCGTTAACGTTTAGAAATTTTTTTTTTCTTATTAAAAACAGATACGCCGTATCTGCAAAAGCAGATGTGTCGTATTACTTTATTGCTTTTTTTTTTAAAAAAAAAATTTCGTATTAAAAACAGATACGCCGTATCTTGGGGAAAAGATGCGTCGTATCGAATTAATTAAACGCGTTGTATTTTTTTAAAAATTAAACGCAATACGCCGTATCTGAGAGATCAGATGCGCCGTATCGTTTGATTTATCACAGTACAACGATAGCAGAACAGAAAAATACGAAAAATAAAAACAAAAATTAAACACACAAACGAAAATAAACACACAAAAATAAAAGAAAACAATTAACACACAATACAACAAATATGCAAAATAGTACAATGATGCAATTAATCTAATAAAAAAGAAAAACCTAATTAAAATACTAATTAAATTAACAGATAATAACAATTCACTCCCCGGCAACGGCGCCAAAAACTTGATGCGCGTGATGTGTCGTTGCGGTTTAGCAGTTTTAATGCCTACTCAAGTTTTAAATTTATATTTAGCCGACTTATCAATAACACACACACTTAACGAGCAGTGTACCCGGTCAGTATGAAGATAATGGTAAGTAGAGTGTCGATCACTAAGAGTGGAACGTATTATCTCGTTATTCTAATCAGTATTTTAATATCCTAACGCAAGGGGGTTTCAGCCTGAGAGACTGGCACGGTTTGTTGCAATTAAATAATAAAATAAACCAATAGGCACGAATCAGCAAGTAGCACACACGTACACAGATAAATACTTGAGACAATAAGAGGGCTGTCCTTATGATTAAGTAGATTGTCACTTGTTTTATTGATAGCTTTATATGAAGTGTATGTAGTTAACCCTTTCTCGTTGGTCCTAATCTTATCGGCGAGTAAACCCTTAATGATTACTTATGTCTAAAAGTTATTCCTAAGTGATCAATTTAGTAATAACCGTGGGAGCCACATTATGTCCCGCAGTCAAATGCCCGCAAGCCACTAATAAACACAGAGGTTATCAATGCACTAATAAGTAGTAACCTAAGACATCAACATATAAACTTTAATTGATGGGAAAGCAAGTATTAAAGGGAGTGCAATCTTTCGTTGTCACATTACACAAGCCACCAATCCTGATGAATTAAAGTTTGCTAACACAATAAAACAAAACTACTTAATGAATTAAACACATGCAGCACCTTCTTACAGCTCTTGTATCTTTGATTTGGGTGTGTCTTGTGCTGCCTCCTTGACTGAATTCGTCCTTTAGTTCTTCTGTTCGGACTTAGGTTATATTATAATCCGTTCAAAATTCGTCTGGTCTTGGGGTATTTATAGTTTCTGTCTGAAGGAAGATGCGGCGCATCTAGTAAGTAGATGCGGCGCATGTACTTAACTTCGCGTGGGGTCCAAGATTATAATATTCAGGAATATTCGTACACCGCCAGAAGATGCGGCGTAACTCCATGATTAGATGCGGCGCATGTCCTCTTGTATCTTGGATCGTATCTGGTGATATCTTGATAGAGATGCGGCGCATGTCATGAGTGAGATGCGGCGCATCTGGAGCAGATTAGTCTTGATCTTCTTCATTTCAGTAGACTCTTAACTTCTTGCATGTTATGCTCCATAATCAGTCCAAAATCGCTAAGTTTCACCAAATGCTTGTTTTTACCTGAGAATTACAAAAGTAAATGATTAAGTATCAATCCTCATACATAATATAGTAAAACAAGTCAAATTAATAGGATAAATGATAGTAATAAAATGTACTTATTTGAGTTCATCATGAATATAGATGAAGAACTGAAGAAAGAAATCTTGGATATTACTTGTGAGCGCACAAAAAGATGGATCCTTGCTAGGATAACTTGTCCCAATATGGAAGGAATATTCAGAGAATTGGTAAAACTTCTAAGATTGTTTCTATTTTAATGTTATTGTGGTCTGTGGATAGCAATTTTATGAATAAAGTGTTATTAAATTTGCATCTGCAGGTAGACGCACTACCACAAAAAAGAACATAAACATCCCCTAATAGAAACCGGTTATATAATAACCAGTTCCTATTGTAAAAAATATGGGGTAGGAAAAGTGTAAAAAACCGGTTGTCATAGAATAACCACTCTCTTTAATATAAAAATTAAGAAAAACTGGTTCTGTGAAAAAGACCGGTCTTAGAATATTAGTAAAGACACCGGTTTCTTTTAAGAAACCGGTTTGTATTATATTCCACTTATGGACACCGTTGTTTACTATAAAACCAGTGTTGCTGCCGATTAACAGACTGGATCAAACCGGGTTTCAAAACATTTACTCAAAGTTTCTAACCCTATATTTGGTCACTTAAACTAAAACTTGCAAAAATCATTCCAACACATAATTTGATGTTGAGTGCAACACCGTCCAAGATTAGTATAAGGGGCAATTAATTTTTTAACCCGGTCGCTAGAAGTGTTGGGTTTTTGTGGCCCGAAATTAGCGACTTTCCTGAAATGGTCCGGTCGTCCGGCGACTTTTCTTGAAAAATTGAGAAGACGACATGTGGCACTTAAAAAGTGGCGCCCAATCATTAAAGCTGTACTTTGTATCATAGCCCACTATGTGTACTTTTTAAGCGACTTTTTTTCCGCGACTTTTCACACATTAAGCGACCTTTTTAAAAGTTAATTCTTGATGATACTGTTTATTTAAGATCAGATCATCAAGAAGGACACGAAGAATGACGAGTCGGGTAAGTTATAACTAAATTTAAGCTAATATACTTATTTTATAGTCAACAACTAATGTATTTTTATACATTTGTTATTTTTGCAGGCGCTACAAACCGAAGAAATAATCAAATAAATTAAATAAATAGTATATATTATGCAATAATTTATTTTCTCCAGCTAAATAAGTCACTAATAATTTCACTAAAAAAAAAAAAAAAAAAAAAAAAAAAAAAACCTCTATGCAACCCACGATCCACAACTTCTTCCCCAAACTTTCCCCCCAATTTTTACCGCTACTACAACACCACGATCCTCCACCTTCACAGCTTCTCCTCCCGCCAATCGACCCCTAACCACCACCCCTCTTAATATATATGATGTTGTTTGCATCATTTGACAAGAAATTAACCGCAATCTTTTTTATCATATCGTATCCCAAACCAACACTCACCTCTACCATCACGACCAACCTCAATTTGGGTCATTCATCTGAGTTTGAGCACATCAAATGGTATTTTCCTTCTTCTTAATTAACTATCATAATTTTGGTTGTTTGATGGGTCATCCTTTTACTCCTATTTCATAGGATCTTTTAGAACTTTGATTTACAGTAGTGGGTGTTTATGTTCCTGTGGTTAGCGTCTTCATTGAGTCTCTTTTTCTTGTTAAGGAAAATTTCAGCTGATTCCCTTAGGATTGTAGGACTTTTGAATTGTATGTATCCTTCCACACACTCATATACAAGACCAATTGTATATATCAGTTGAGGGTGTTACGTGACTGATGAAGGATAGAATGTTAGGTTAGCTTAGTGTTTGTTTAATGAATTTGTAATTGCTGGCTGGTTTAGTGTTTACGTTTTTATGGCTTGTAAGTTGGATCTTATGTTAAACTTCTGCACTAGTTGTTTTTTGGGATTATTTTGACATTGGTGGATTAAGGGATTTTGAATTGCTCTTGTTTGCTACTGTACTACAAAGAATTAAAATCTATAGATGAGTTAACTAACTAAACCATATATGATTGCTTCATTGTTGAACAAACTTTTTAATGATATTAGAGTGAACCAACTTTGTAAACTTATGTTTGGTTTCAAGGTACACAATAAGCGAATTCTCAGCCAATCAAGACTGCATATATGCAAAAAACAGTGGTGACAGTCATCTAACTCCTTTGGCCCAACTAGTTTAAATTACCATCCAAACAGCCCCTCCGCATGACTCGAGCATGCTTTAAGTCTAATGAATCCGGACATTAACAACTGATGCTGTGAGTAATAAACTTGTTTATCGACCAATAACTGTCTGCAAGAAAATGCTGTAAATCATAACTGCATCTATGCAATAAGTCAACAGTTAGGATCTCCTACTTGGCATTTACGAATTCAAACTTGTTTTTAAAGGATCTCCTACATGTGTACGGACCGTAAAGTCAAGCCAAAAGTGAATTAGGGACTGTAAGAAGAAGAGAAAGTCCTTATCCTTATTTTTAAAGGATCAATTTGCCCTGAATCAATCATCCTTCGTCTTTCTTTCGATGATCAGACCTACGAAAGGCAGGCTTTCTAATTCCAATCAAGGGGAAATTCTCCACCCAAAAAACGTAGAGCCTTAGTGACCCATGTGTCTGATATGTTAATTATATAAAAGAAGAAATGTAGGAAATAAGAGTGTCAAGAAAACTAGAAAACAAGATAGGAAAAAAAGATACAAGGTCTAACATAAACAAGTGGAGACAGAATAAGTAACATCTAGATTCTTGTGACAAATACCTGTTGCTTGGGCACATGCTTCACTAATGCCAAAAAATTTCACTGATACGCCTAAGCTACACGTCAAAGATCAGACTGTGTTAATGTTTTCACTATGGTGTTTCTGCAGTAGTTTTTTGCGTATGTTATATTTAGTCAAGTTTTAAGCTAGCAATAATAGACTCTAAACATATCTACATATGCAAGGTGCACATTTCATCTAACAAATAAATTATAATAAGAAATCTACCTTGACCAACGTTGACCCCATGTCAATTACCACAACCCCTGGCTTTAACCAATGACCTCGCACCAGATTCGGAACTCCCACATCTGAAACTAAAATGTCAGCTTCACGTGTTATTTCCTCTGGATTTTTCGTGAATGCATGTACAACGCTGACTGTAGCATGATGTCGCTGCATACAGAAACACGTATTCTGAAGATAAACATTATAATTATTCGTTAATGAATTTGAAGGTCCACATTTCTCATATAGACAAACAACACTAGCTGTCTAGAGTGGAAAACCAAGACGCAATAGATGCTGCTATAGTAGGAATGTTGGCTGACCCAAAGGAGGTATGAAATTTCCGCTGCAAATGTTATTACCGTAGCACAGTAAATGGGGCATATAATAATATCACATTCCTGTATGTAGTAACCGGAAGACTAAGATACTGCATTGCGTTGTTTGCCATATAATAATATCATATTTTATTTATCTAGGCAAGGGCTGGCATCCAGGAGGTCCATTTCCTTCCATTCAATCCAACTGACAAGAGGACAGCTTTGACATATATTGATGGTGAACATAAAATGCATCGTGTCAGTAAGGGTGCCCCTGAACAGGTATATCATCCGTGACATGTTCTATGGTTATCAGATTTTGCATCTTGAGCATAATAACTCCTGACATTGAGCACACGTTTTTTATGGTTCTCAGATTTTGAATCTCGCACACAATAAATCGGACATTGAGCATAGGGTCCATCATGTAATAGATAAATTTGCTGAACGTGGTTTGAGATCCCTTGCAGTGGCATACCAGGTATGAAAATGTTATCCAAGACCAAAAAGACCCTTCAACCCAAGTTTTTCTTTGTATTCTAACATTTTTTAACAGGAAGTCCCTAATGGAAAGAAGGAAAGCCCAGGAGGTCCATGGGAGTTTATCGCTCTCATGCCCCTCCTTGACCCACCCAGGCATGACAGTGTAGAGACAATTAGAAGGGCTTTGAATCTTGGAGTGAGCGTTAAGATGATCACAGGTGTGGATTCTTCTATTATTTACAGTTGTAAAAAGTATTATAGAGATATTGAAGCTACCTTATGACATAGGACAGAAAGTTTAATCAATACTTATTTTTATTGTTTAATCAAATTATCTCGATTTTCATTGCATATACTCAGTGATATGTAAAGTTTAATTTCCATCCACATGACCTTCCCAATCTTGAATAGGTGATCAGCTAGCAATAGGAAAAGAAATAGGACGCCGTCTTGGAATGGGGACCAACATGTACCCTTCATCTGCATTATTAGGACAGCACAAAGATGAATCCAGTATGGCACAACACCTACCTGGCTCTCAGTATCATTTACAGTTATTGCCCCATAAAAACTGCTGGATGATTGAATCTTGTAAAGAATTATTCTCTCATTCAATATTCACATTTTTTCTCCAGTTCAAGGCGATTTCAGAACAAGGGGTTTGTGGTTGATCAGGTACACTCAAAGACAATAACACATTAATACATACTTTGAATAATTATAATGGGTTCTAATATTCTGATTAAAAATTATTTTATTAACTATTAACGGGTAATCAAATCTTTATTTTTACATGGATCAGCTCCTGTTACATTCTGAGCGGTATAAGGAATGTCACTTAGATTACATGGTTCAGGTGTCTCGGTAAATGTTTTTGTTCTTTTTTTTTTAGCATTCATTATTGCAATTTTACATTCTTTTAATTTTAAAATTTTAATATATGAATAGGGATGGACAATGGGGCGATGTCGTCACTTTGCAGGCAGCAGCTGATTTTGCAAGCAACCTAATTGCCTTTATTTATCTTCCAAAACTGCAGAGTCATGCGTTTTTTTAAGTGTCAAGTTTATTATTAACTGATAAAAAACTTGGTCAACGATATCACATGCAATTTGCATAACCCTATGTTGTGTTTTATATTTATTTTCAGTTTGGTGTTGAGATTGTTGTGGTAAATAGCTCCAAGGAAGGTGCTCCTGTATCACGGTATGCTGCCTATGGCGTGAAGCATCCTAAGAAAGGTTACCTCATTTTCTTCTTTTCATTTACATCTACAAATACATCTTTTTAAGACTTTATAACATTTCGGTTATGTTAATTTTCTTTTACAGCTCTATATTTGTCTTGCTTAACTATCGGGGATGAGATGCATTATAACTCAGTGCAGTGGCAGCCCAACGGATCTTCTTTTCCTACTACCTGCAGTTATAACTACATGTAGGTGCACTCTTAAATACCTCATACGTTCTAAAAACAGTATTTATGTTTTCATAATTTGTGTAAATGTGTCTTTGGTACAAATTATAATTGCTGAACGTGGTTTGAGATCCCTTGCAGTAGCATACCAGGTATGAAAATGTTATCCAAGACCAAAAAGACCCTTCAACCCAAGCTTTTCTTTGTATTCTAACATTTTTTAACAGGAAGTCCCTAATGGAAAGAAGGAAAGCCCAGGAGGTCCATGGAGTTTATCGCTCTCATGCCCCTCTTTGACCTACCCAGGCATGACAGTGCAGAGACAATTAGAAGGGCTTTGAATCTTGGAGTGAGCGTTAAGATGATCACAGGTGTGGATTCTTCTATTATTTACAGTTGTAAAAAGTATTATAGAGATATTGAAGCTACCTTATGACATAGGACAGAAAGTTTAATCAATATTTATTTTTATTGTTTAATCAAATTATCTCGATTTTCATTGCATATACTCAACGATATGTAAAGTTTAACTTCCATCCACATGACCTTCCCAATCTTGAATAGGTGATCAGCTAGCAATAGGAAAAGAAACAGGACGCCGTCTTGGAATGGGGACCAACATGTACCCTTCATCTGCGTTATTAGGACAGCACAAAGATGAATCCATTGTTGCTCTGCCTGTTGATGAATTGATCGAAAAGGCTGATAGATTTGCTGGCGTCTTCCCTGGTAAGTCGTCTAGCTTCAAACTTATCAACTTAGTTAATAATCTAGGAAATAATGGAATAAACGGTAACCATACAAAAAAGTAGTGCATACATCCTCAGATTTATCCTATCAATGAAACTTGAACTTCTCACTGGTCTACTATGAATTTTTGGATATCACTAAGTTGACTTGCTGCTACATTATTGGTTTTTCTACAGAGCATAAATATGAGATTGTAAAACGATTGCAAGCAAGAAAACATATCTGTGGCATGACTGGCGACTGAGTGAATGATGCCCCTGCACTTAAAAAAGCAGATACTGGAATAGTAGTTGCTGATGCAACTGATGCTGCTCGTAGTGCATCTGATATAGTGCTGACAGAACCTGGTCTTAGTGTGATAATCAGTGCTTTACTAACTAGTCGAGCAATTTTCCAGAGGATGAAAAATTACACTGTAAGCTTTCGCTTGAAACTTAAAAGCATATTTCAACTACTTATACTTATTATCTTCATTTGTGGACCTATCTACATTAATCTTGATATCATGGAATGGGACCATTAAATAATATTGAAAGAAAAAGGGCTAAACTCATTGTGTAATGTGTACATTTTCTTTTGCAGATATATGCAGTTTCCATTACCATCCCTATAGTGGTATGCTACTATGCTGTTCTGATATATACTGTTCAACTAATCCTTAGGGAAAAAAACTAATTATTTCACCTTCTTCATTCTCTGATTAACAGCTTGGTTTTATGCTACTAGCCCTCATCTGGAAATTTGATTTTCCCCCATTCATGGTGCTTATCATTGCAATTCTCAATGATGGTTAGACTTCCTCTTTGTCAGAACCATATTGTAATGTCATTACTCTTTTGTTTAGATGGGTAACATGTCATTAAATACACATATTAATGATGTCGCCTGAACTAAGAGATTTTAATTATTTGCTTACCTCGCCGTTTAGATATTCCTTGAAGTCCTTAAGCCTTATAAACCTACCTTTGTACTAACATTTTGGTGGGTGTTTCCAGGTACCATTATGACAATTTCTAAAGATAGAGTAAAAGCGTCTCCGCTAGTTGAGAGAGATTTTTGCCACAGGGATCATTCTTGGTAGCTACTTGGCTATGATGACTGTCATTTTCTTCTGGGCGGCATAGGATACCAACTTTTTCCCAGTAAGAAAGTTTCTATTTTTAATAGTTAGCTTAATAATTGGTTACAGGAATTTACACCTTGGCCTTCCATCATCTGTAATACAGTTGCTACATATTGAGAAATCTATTTCATATCTTATAATTTCTGTGATTTATTGTGGCATCTAAAGATTGAGTCAAGTTGAGACGATTTGATATGTTGTACTTAGTTATATTGTCATGTATCAAGATTTATGCACTTTACTTTAGTTGTATATTATGGAATTATGAAAATTATATATTTTTTTTGCAAAAACTAAAAAATATATATATATTTTTTTTAAAACGAAATTCTCACCAAGACCGGTTCTTATATAAAAACTGGTTTCCTTACTCTATAATAGAGGCATGTAGACACCGGTTATTACTAGCAAACAGGTTTCGATGCTCATATTAGAAACCGGTTGTGGAACCGGTTTTTATATGTTTTGGTTATAGAAATACCCCCCCGCCTAGAGTGGTTCCTAAACCACTCTCCATGAGCCATTCTAACCGGTCTTTATGAGATTTTTTGTAGTAGTGACGTAGATAAGAAAATGGTTCAAGGGTTGATTCCGAAGGAAAAAGGAGCAGACCCTTTGATTGTGGTGCTAGGACCTGAGCATGGGGGTCGCACACGGACTGTGGGGGATGGTGTAGGTTTTAGGAAAGGAGTACAAGGGTATAAACAAACAAAGAAAATGAAGAAAAGCGCTGAAGAAATAGAAGAGATAGAAGCAATTGTGGATAGGAAACTTGCTCAAAGAGACGCTGAAAGAGACGCTGAAAGAGACGCTGCGAGAGATGCCGCGAGAGACGCTGCGAGAGACGCTGAAATAGACGTTGAAAGAGAAGCAAGCGATGAGGGAAGATTACAGAAGAGATGCAAGCAAAGTAGTTGTGGGTCGACGACCGTTGTCGACCAAGACAAAGAAAAACTAAAAGATATAAAGGTAAATTTTTTCGTTGTTTCTTAAATTGTTTGTGGATGAAATTGAATGCGTTAGAGTACCATGAATGGCTAATCTGTTTTTTGTACACTATGGACTAGCAAAATATGGTTTTAGTGTTGACATATTAAATTTTGTAAGGTTCTGTTATGCGTGAGTTAGGCAGTATGCGTGAGTTGTTATTACAAAGTAGCAGCTCTTTTGCAGGTATAAACACTTAGTCATACATTGATAAAAATTGTAATTTGTTGTCTATATCTATGTTGTGATATATGATACTATTTAACATGAATCATAGCGTACAATGATCAAACTTAATTTGCAGTTACAAATCATAGCGTTTGCTGTAAATATAATGCAGTGATCAAACTTAATTTGCATCCTAAGATGACTAATAAGTTGTTTGTCTATATTCTATGAATCTATGCTGTCAGTACAATGATCTTTCAGTTACATATCAGTGGTTATTTGCTGTTTAGCTAAAGTACTAACTAGTGCAAGGTACTAAGGAGTTCATAACTATGCAGGCCATATTCATTTCCTTAATGCTGGTCTATTATGTTTATTTATTATTAACATGGACAATAATGTTAACTACATGATTCTGCACCAATTCCCCTCTAATTCATTGAGTTAACGCATGTCAGGACACCTACCTAGTTTCCTTCCAATTTAGGAGCAATTAACAATATACCGTAAATGATTTTAGTAGTTTGCAAGATAAGCTTGAATATATAGTAGTTACCAACTTACAAGTTACAACTTACAAGATATAAAGGCAAAGATATATAGCTGCTGTAAATCAATAAGTCAAGATATAAAGGCAAAGATAAGCTTGAACACTATCGGGTTCGGGTCGGGTCAACCCGACCCTACGGACACCCCTAGTCCTAGACACTCATTTGAAAACTACTTGTTTGCATTTATTTTAGGGGAAATCAGCATTTAATAGCAGATTGGCACTTGTTTATGTTTAAAGCAAATAAACACTGTTAAATAATACATGATGCATCTGTATGTGTTGTAGGAGCCCAAATCATGTGCGTTGTTTTCACCTTACACTGAGGACACGATTCCGATAGCACGTGGGATGGTTTATCCAATTGGTGATGGTACCATACATGGAGGACCACTTACACCCTTTTACATGAAGGTGTCAGTAGATAATTTTGTTCCAGCCTTTGGAGATACTAAGCTTCCAGTGTTGTCGAAAGCGGATGACACCATTACTGTGTTAAAACAATCAGTTGGGAGCTTTATTCAGTGGCCGCGTTGTAGAATTTCTCGCATTTTGGTATAGTGAACTCAACCTTTTTTTTGTGATTTTTGTATTAGTACTCAGGCTAACTAATTACTTGTTAATAGGAGAACACCCCGACTTCGAAAGATAAAGCTTCACAGAGAAAAGAAGCAACAATGTTGCAACCCACATTGGCCACACCCAATCCTGTAAGTAAAACAAGTTGCTTTGCATTTTCAAGTCTTTTAAGAGGGTGTTTGGGATTGCTTAGTTAATTGCTTGTCTGCTTTGATTCTAATGCATATAGATAGGTTTTGGTTCGGATAGCATTGTTTAATTCCATCTGTATGATCTTAGTGTTATGAGAAACTTGGTTTATAATCAGTATATACTGATTTTGTTTACAATCAGTATATACTGATTTTGTTTACAATCATTATATAGATATAAACTTGGTTGAAATGGAATAGGAATTACTACTGTTTTTGTTTGAAATGGATAACAAAGTATTGAATGATGAAATTGTTAATTGGCATGACAACATGAGCAGATACATTGTAATTAACTGGCAAAAGCTATTGTAAGATTTATTGGGAATTCTGATCCAGGTTTTCTGGTTTCTGCATCCTAATAACCCACTGTGACAGGTGGCTCAAGAAACAATACCATTGTTTCCGGCTCTACAAACACCAGCATTATTGGTGACCCAACAAACACAAGCATCATCGGCAGTGGAGGATGCTAGAAAAGCTAAAGAAGAGCTGGAAAAAAGACTTGATAACTTTGAACATGCTGTTTTTAAGAAACAACCATGTGTGAAAGCTGCCTATACTCGTTGGACATCCCGTGACGATGATACCGCTGACCACATTCTTGAAGTTCCTGGCGGGATGATTGCAGGGCATGAAGATAGGTTTCATGTTTCAATTTCTACCGACGACATAATGAGTTTATGGAAATTAGATGGGCTGAATAGTAGCATTTTGTTATCTTTTGAGTGGTAAGTACATTAACACTCTTATGCTCATTTTTCACATTATTTCACATTTTCGTATATGCATAAATGTCTTGTAATTTTTCAGGGGCCTATGCAAAATGTCGCAGTCAAGAAATGATAATCGATGCGGGTTCTTGAACCCTTATTCGATTGAAGGGAACTTATGTCTTCAACCGGGTTCGGCTGTTAAAGATTACCTGACACGCACATTAAGCGTCTCTGACTATGATTTTATGCTAGCACCTTATGCTCAGGAGTACGTTATACTACTTACTTAAGCTCTAAATAAACGTTTTATGTGTTGATTATCTTTGCTAACGTGTTAATGTCACTTTACTAGGGACCATTGGGTGCTGTTTATTATATGCCCAAAACAACGCACGGTGTACATCCTGGATTCAAAAAATAAGAGGCAAACAAAGAAGGAGCGCACTTACTGGTTAACAAGCCATTTGCAAGAGTAATTCTTTTTTTCCGTAACTGTCAAAAGATTTTCATTTGTTTTTACAATACTAATACATGGTTAATCTACTTTTCAGTGTTGTTGGTAGCTACACATGGACAATCGCTAAGGTAACTTATCTCACTTTATGCATTCGAAACAACCTTCACGGATAGATCTGGCTTGGCCATTTAATTCTGACTTGCAATCATAAAAGTCTTATTATAATGATCAGTTTTGAAAGTTAATGCAACTAGTATTTGGTTCTCAGTATTTGAGGTTAGGGTAGTTTAGTCGTTATAGTTAGTTTAGTATATTTGAGGTTAGGGTAGTTTAGTCGTTATAGTTAGTTTAGTATATTACTAGTTTGGTGTTCCGCAAGTTGAGTCCATGCTATTTTTGTCTATGTTAAAAGCTTTAGTAGAATTTTATTTTGACTATATAGAAAATCAATATCATTTGGGATGCAGTTAAGGGTGATAGTAAATCCCTGCACATATTCTGCTCACTAATCGTAGATTGTTTGGTTGACTCAGTTAAGGCTGTAGTTTAAGATAGACTCTAATTTCTCTCAGACGTATAGCTACTCGCCACTTGACTGACTTAATGTAAAGATTATATGGGTGACGCAAGATAGTTTTTTCGGATAAAATTGACAAGTATTCCCTTCACTTCTCATATACACATTCTGAAAGGGGGGTTATTGATGATGTATAAAGATATGTTAATCAACTGTAAGATATTTCAGTATACTAGTTTTCATATTAAAAAGAGTAAATTGTAAAATTCGTCACCATAGTATGTTCAAATTGCATGCGCAGTCCTTACTTTTTCGAAAGTGCAGGCATCGTCCCTGCGAAACCTTTGGTGCGAATTTCATCCATGCCTCAAAGTGAAATGACTAAAATGCCCTTGACTTTTGTAAGATCATGTCTTTCACTTTGGGGCATTTTAGTCTTTTCACTTTTGGCCAAGGACGATATCCGCACCATTAGTTTCCCACAGGGATGACTCCTGCACTTTCAAAAAGGTAAGGACTGCACTTGCAATATGAACATAAAACAAGCACCATTAGTAATCCATAATTCCATATATACTCTAATCAATACAAAACAAACTTTCAGGGGATTTCAGTAATCTTTAGGCATAAACATCATCAAGATATGAAAAATAATAGTAAATACGAAGAGTGATGGCTCTTAACTCTTAAGAAGATGTTGATTCTTCCACCATGTTTGAGATAGTTTTGTCCTACTTATCTTGTGGTGCCTATAAGACGAATCATCAAAAAATTCTTCTCGTTTAGCCAATTAGCGCGACTCTACCTCATCCCACTATTCCTAGAGCCTATAAAAGACCCACATTGCCACCTATATTCACATAACAGCATTTGACACTACACTTACAAGACTGAGTTCTTAGAAGACATGGGTCAGGTTCGTGGACTGCCAAACAGAACAAAGCCTTTGAAAGAGCTCTTGCTGTGTTTGATAAGGACACACCTGACCGGTGGCAAAATGTTGCTAAGGCTGTTCCTGGCAAGACGGCTGAGGAAGTTGAAAGGCATTTTCAACTAAGTGCTTATTTGTAATTCATGTTGCCTGATTTTCATGTTTCTAGTTTCTGGCTTATTGATTTTTACTATTTCATAGATTACAGCCCTTAGATTAGCTTATTGTAGCTTATAATTAAGCCCAAAAGTAGCATTATATTATACAATGTTTTGATTGCTTATTCTCATCATATTAAATTGTAGTGCAATCAACAACAACGCGACTCGGATGCTGGTTATTATGTCATGAGATGGATGTACGACTTTGTGAACACTCATCAGTTTCACTTCCCTTCAATAGTATGTATCCATGAGCTATTTTTTGACTCTCTTTCTATATTGTTTATATATAATATTTAAGTATTTTTTTATATATGTTAACATATAGATCCCATGGACGCGACGCCAGCTTGTTGAAAAAGATATTGATCGAACCGTGGAGCAGTGGCATACAATGTGTCCTATTTGATTATGGATGAAGTGCTTATCAGCTCTCATGTGGTTTTGCTAAGTTAGATGCTGTTTGGATTTTAGTTTAAACGATGTTTGGATTTTAGTTTAAACGATGTTTGGATTTATGTTTAAATTAGACTATGTACGGATTTCTATTTAAGTTAGATGCTGTTTGGATTTCTATTTTGCTTATTAAAGTATCGGGTAATTGGATTTGCTTATTGCTGTGAAATAGCTGCTTAATAGGTGACAAAACAGGTTCCAGGTTGGATTTGCTTATTGCTGTGAAATAGCTGCCATATAATAGGTATTTAGACCGGTTGGAAACCGGTCTAAAAACTGCTAGTTAAAAAAAAATGGATATTTAGACCGGTTGGAAACCGGTCTAAAAACTGCTAGTTCAAAAAAAAATAGATATTTAGACCGGTGCAAATAGTCTTTTAGGCCGGTTGATGCACCGGTCTAAATCTGCAAATTCCAAAATTCCTTCGCCTATTAATGCATATTTAGACCGGTGTATATGTCTTTTAAACCGGTTCGAACACCGGTCTATATATACCTTTTAGACCGGTGGTTCACCCGGTCTAAATGCCTAAATACCTTTTGGACCTCCCCCCATTTAAACCCCCCTTGTAACCGGTTTAAACATCATTTCTAACCGGTCTAAAAGCCTGTTTTTGTGGTAGTGAACTATAAAACACAACATCAAATAAATAAAACCACCATGCACAAGGTGCACTCTCAAATCCTTAAAAGCAATCTCCATCAGATTTCTCGCAAACACATCACCAATATCACGAGCCGCCTTAGCTCGCACATACAACACCGTAACCATCACCACATAAAACACAAGCATCATCGAACATTGCGCATATTTCACACCCACTTGCACAAACAATATCCAACTGACCCACACCGATTTCTCACTATTTAAAAGAACAATATTCCGCAACAAACAACCAATCAAACCACCTGAATATAGCACATTAACCAACAACATTTTCCGATAATTAACCCCTAGCTCCTCACTTTCGCGTTGTTGGTTGTTTTGTGTTTGGTGTTCCCAGATCAGGGTAAAGATAATCAATGTACCGGATACTCACTTGAAATCGTGTAATCACTTTCCAATAGAAACTATTCGACCCTATGCCTGGGTTACACGAATATCTCTATGGGATAAGACTAAGTGATGTTCTTGTTTTAGGCACAAATCAAGAACGGAATTGCTTTCAAGTGTTTAGGTTTTCTGTGTATCTTTCATGCCGATGTGTCGATCTCTATATATATTAGAGATATACTCAAAACCCTAGTCAAAGGAAAAATGAGAAAATATTGGCCAAATATTTTCCATATACTTTCCTTAATTCTAGCAATAGTGGTTACAAGACAAGAAAATCAAGGTCTTAATTAAGAATTTGAAACTTCCCAAAATAGGTCAAAGTTAGTTACAAATTTTATCCAGCATACCAGCAGTAGAATCTTATGCCTAGCAGCACAATAAATTGTACTAGCAGCAGAATCTATTGCCTAGCAACTCAGCAGCAGTATTATTGTACTAGCAGCAGTATCAATAACACTAGCAGCAGAATGTTCTGCATCAGCAGCACAATGAATAATACTAGCAGCAGAATGATCTGCATCAGCAGTATTATCATTTACACTAGCAGCAGAACCACAAACCACTTAATTTGAGTCAGGGTAAACATTGACCTGATGGGTGTACACTCCGTACCTCCAAGCCCATTACCAGGTGTGAATTAATCCCTCAAGTGCACTAAATTTTCCAACAATCCTCCCCAAATTTAGTTCACTTCCTTTGCATGAAAATAAACATTAAACAAACATGTGCATAAATGAAAATATCTTGAAGATTGAATTCTCATCTTAGTACATTACACGTTCAAATATTCGAGAATCAGGGTGTTCTAAGAATTGAACCCTTCAACCCATTTGAATACCTGAAGATAAAATACACACAAGTTTCAAACACTTAAAAGCTCCTGACACTATACAAGCCATGTGTCCATATCTAATTCATAAATGTTGTAAAAGCTAAAAGTCCAAAGCTTCCTGAAGCGGCAAAACTTTAACATTTACATAGGTGGTTCCTCTTTATTCATGCTCCTGCTTAGCACTTTTTCAAAGAAAATAACCATTGAGAAGTAAAGACTTCATCCTCCTTTTCAGCAGGTTCTGAGCACAACCTTGGGATGTAAAATAAAACATGTGCTCCAGTACACTAAATGTTCAGCTTTCCACATTGAACTCAACTCCCAAGTTTCCTCAGGAGGGAGTTGGGTGTCTTAGCATTCAGTGACTAAGTTGGACTTCAAACCCATCCCTTTAGCAGAATTTAAAACCAAGTCTCTAGCCAAACCCTTCGTCAAGTGATCAGCTAAGTTTTGTTGAGATCTGACAAACTCTATAGATACCACCCCATTCATGATAAGCTCACGAATCATGCTATGCCTGACACCTACGTGTCTAGACTTCCCATTGTACATTTGGCTATAACCCTTTGCCAATGTAGCAGCACTATCACAATGGATAGAAATATGTGCTATAGGTTTAGGCCACAATGGAATATCAAGTAGCAAGTTTTTCAACCATTCAGCTTCTTTACCAGCAGCTGCTAAGGCCACAAATTCAGATTCCATGGTTGAACTGGTGATGCAAGTTTGCTTCTTGGATGCCCAAGACATTGCACCTCCACCAAGTAGGAATACCCAACCACTAGTAGACGAATTGTATTCAGTGTTACTGATCCAACTTGCATCAGTGTATCCTTCTAATACTGATGGATAACCAGTATATGAGAGACTATAGTCCATAGTTCTCTTCAAATACTTTAGTACCCTCTGAATTGCTTGCCAAGGATGAGCACTAGGATTACTAGTATACCTGCTCAATTTTCCCACAGCAAATGCAATATCAGGCCTTGTGCAAGTCATGGCACACATTAGGCAGTCAATCACCCTAGAATACTCAAGTTGAGATACAACTTTACCAGTATTAGGCAAAAGCTTCTCACTAGTATCCATAGGAGTACTCACTGGAGTACAATCAAAGTAATTAAATTTCCTCAACACCTTCTCAATGTAATTGAGACTGAGAGATAGAAATTTTGTTACTTTCATGTTTAATCCTTATTCCAAGGATAACATCAGCCTCCCCCATATCCTTCATGGAGAACCTTGATGACAAAAATTCCTTTGTGAGGTCAACTTGATTTTGGTCAGTACCAAAGATCAACATGTCATCAACATATAGACAAATGATGACTCCTTTACCAGATTCATCAAATTTGCTATATACACATTTTTCAGATTGGTTAAGTGAATAACCACTAGACAAAACCACTTCATCAAATTTTTGATGCCATTGCTTAGGTGCCTGCTTGAGTCCATATAAGGACTTAATCAGTTTGCACACCTTGTTTTCATTGCCAGGCATGATGAAGCCTTGAGGTTGGTTCATATAAACCTCCTCATCCAATTCACCATTCAAGAAAGCTGTCTTCACATCCATCTGATGAATAATCAGATTGTGAATTGATGCCAAAGCAAACAACAATCTTATGGTACTGATACGAGCTACAGGGGCATAAGTATCAAAATAGTCTATCCCTGACTTTTGTTTAAAGCCTTAAATGACTAGTCTAGCCTTGAACTTTTCAATAGTTCCATCTACCTTCATCTTCCTTTTGAAAATCCATTTGAAACCAGGTGGTAGATCAGCCAACACCCAAGTGTTGTTGCCCATGATGGAATCCATTTCATCATTTATTGCTTCTTTCCAGAAAGCAACATCCTGGGACTTCATTGCTTCATCAAATGTTTTGGGATCATCCTCAACATTAAAGCAATAGGAGTGTTGGTCAGAGACCTCATCCCTTGTTCCTTCAATTAAGTATAATTGGAACTCAGGTCCAAATGACTTTGGAGTCCTAACCCTTTTGCTCCTTCTGAGCTCAGGTTCAGGTTGTTAAACCACAGCCTCATCAGGGAACTCATCAGAGATCTCAGATACACCAACATCATTAGTTCCATTAGGAATCCTCTGACTTGGTCTAGAGACTGATGAGAATCTATTCTCATCAAAGATTTCATCCCTTGATTCAATTATTGAGTTAATTGAAACATATTCATTAGGTTCAATAACATAGAACCTATAAGCCTTGGAATGCTCAGCATATCCAACAAAGATGCATTCAATGCCTCTTTCACCCAAAGTTTTTAATTTTGGATCAGGAAGTTTCACAACAGCCCTACAACCCCAAAACCTGAGATAATTCAGGTTGGGTTTTCTTTTAGTCCAGAGTTCATAAGGGGTTGTCTTGTTCCGTTTGTTGGGAACCCTATTTAATAAATAGCAAGCTGTCAACATAGCTTCACCCCAGAACCCTTGACTCAGCCCTGAATAGGACAACATAGAGTTAACCATTTCCTTCAGCACCCTGCTTTTCCTTTCAGAAATACCATTTTGCTGAGGAGTATAGGGAGCAGTTGTTTCATGGATTATACCAACAGACTGAAAATACAGAGTATCCATGTACTCACCTCCCCTATCAGTCCTTAATCTCTTGATCAGGGACTCTTGTTGCAACTCAACTTCAGTTTTAAATACTTTAAATTTATCTAATGCTTCATCCTTAGTATGTAATAAATAAACATAACAAAACCTAGAAGCATCATCAATAAAAGTCACAAAGTATTTCTTATTCCCCAAAGAGGGAGTAGCATGTAAATCACATAAATCACTATGAACCAGTTCCAACACTTTAGTTTCACGTTTTACACTTTGAAATGGTTTCTTAGTTATCTTGTTCATCACACAAGTTTTACACTTTTCAGTGTCCATGTCAAATGCTGGGATTAGCCCATCCTTAGACATATCTTGCATCCTTTTAAAGTATACATGGCCAAGTCTAGCATGCCAAAGGGTTGAATCATTCAATTTAGATGTCGACATAAAAGCAGAATTAACAACATCATGAACAATGTTAAGCCTAAACATCTGATTACATAAATAACCAAAACCAATAAATACACCATGTTTAGACAAAACAAACTTATCAGATTCAATAACTTGTTTATAACCACAATTATTCAAAATACTACTAGAAACCAAGTTTTTTCTAATAACAGGAACATGTAAAACATTAAACAAAGAAACAATCTTTCCAGAACTAAACTTCAAATCCACACATCCTTTTCCATGCACTAGGGCTGTTGACTCGTTTCCCATATGAAGAATAGAACCATCATTCATTGACTCGTAGGTCTTGAACCAGCTTCTATCTTTACACACATGAGTTATTGCTCCAGAGTCAACCCACCACGCAACATAAACACATAGTGTGGTATAAGAATGGATCGAATAGATAAGAAAATGTAGAGAGAGGTAGGAGAGTTGGAACCTTAGTGAGAGAAATAGAAGTGAAGTATATTAGATTATGAGAAAAGGTCCAACCCTCTCCTTTGGTGGAGAGGGCTTTATATAGTACTACATAGGGTGCCCCTAGTGGGCTGTGGAGCGAGCTGACAGTGGGTAAAAGACCCGACCCACTCTACAATATTAATTCTAACTAAAATACTATTAATATTACTAATAAACCTACGAGCTATTAAGTGCTACTAATTACTCGGGGTGACCGTGTCTTCAACTGAATATTTATATTCCTAACAATCTCCCACTCGGGGTGCTCGAGCTTCATTTAAAGTCCCGTGTCATTATTGAATGACATTTCTAAGACCGTAAATGTTAACGATAAATAGAAGACATGCCTGGATGAAACTATTTTTGGTATTTTCTAATTTTCTGATTTTTATGGTTTTTTGTTTTTAAGTTTCTCTATTTACAATTTTTTGGTTTTATATTTTTCTATTTACATTTTGGTATAAGATATGTACAAAATATGTTACTCAGTTTAAGAAGATGATGACATGAACACCAAGATAAGGATATCGTTCTGGTACGTTATGGAAGTCTGTAGTCAACATCTCTTAAACTTTCACCACCAAAGCTTTCAAGGCTCCTAAATAATCGACTGAACTTGAGCCTTCTCAATGTGAAGCTTTGATAGCCTCCCCCCAAACCGACAATCTTCCTTTTGAGCAGATTCAAAGCTCTCTTTCAAGCTTACATAAGGTAAGTGTACAGCGGAAACCGTAGCAAACCACATCAAAAATTGCTGCTCCTTTTAAGAATAACCATCGTGATTCTCCGATTGGGGGACCATCAAATAAATAAGCGGTGTGTCATCTCACACTTGAATAATTCTTCTCACATTTCTTCCCGCTGAAGTCTGAAGTAATGCATACCAAAAGTATCCAGAGACCACTTCCCCCAAGTAGTTGAAGTGATGCAATCAGTCTCATTGTATGAAGCCCAAAAACCCGAAGTACACACTCAATCCCATTAATGAAGTCGAAAAAGTAACATCACGATCAATTAAGACCCGGAAATCCCCTTTTCTCCCTTCAGGAAATTGCAGATGAGAATTGTTACACCAAAGTCACCAAAGTCTCGAGTGTAAGCAACTTATCCCGTATGTATTCTAAATGATAACACCAAGACAGTACCACAGAAGCACCAAAATCAAGTAAGTCCCGGATGAACACATTTCCTTCTGTTGGATACCGACTAACCATAGGAATCATCATACGATTGTATACCTCTTTAATCATCAGAAACTGTTTCATACATCTCTTCCCCCACGTAGTTGGAATGATACACCATAAGGAACGAGTTAAAACACTGATTTTCTCTGCGGTTATGACATTTGTCTTCCCGGAATAACCTCAACTCAGAAGAGGTATAAAGTTCATCATGTGTACTCGTTGTGCGTTCAGATGTATGTCTCCTTCCCCCTTGCTGGTTTTGATACCTCAGAATCAGCAACACATTTTACGCACATATACTTGAAATCTTGTGAGAAGAACAACATTGGCTCAAATGTATTCTGTGAGAATCAGCAGCTACCTAAACTCTTTCTGACTATCTTTACCAACCCTTAAGTGATAACTGATGAAGCAAACCCGATATGCCAAACTTGAAACTGAAGTAGAATTCCCCATTCTCGTGACTTAAGCTTGCACTAATGTAGGAAGAACGGTGTAGAGAACTTATGCTCCAAGAAAATCTCTAAGTACTCAATACCCAACCAAAGTATGAGACATTAACACCTCTTGCGATTATCCACAACGTCATCGGCGTGTGACACTGAGTACTACAACGTAACTCCTTTAAGTGATAGTTAACCAGGTCTTCAAACATTTACCCCGACTGCTGGTAACTAGATAACCTAAGTCTTCACCTTAAATCTTAAGCACGAGCAAGTTATCATTGAAAGTCATGCATCCAACCAACCCCGACTTCAAGATAGAATAAGATCACGCCTTTGAGAAAGTCCACTTCAATCCTCAAATAAGTGATACCTGATCAACTCCGTAGTCACCATTAGATGCCCAACAAGTGATTGTTTGTTCACTCACTTGTTCACACTTCTCCCCCTCAAAAATTGCATATGAGAATGCCATTTTTGATTGAACAAGTGTATATGAGGTTGATTCACTGTTCACACTTCTTCCCCTCAAAAATTGCATATGAGAATGCCATTTTTGATTGAGTGAATAAACGTCCAATCAGATGGAAGTAGATCCACTTGATGTCATCCGAGCATGGAGCAAGTATGAAGAATAGCCAGAAATAAGGAGTGTCGTATGACCATTTCTCAAATCTCAATCACCATGTAGTTTATTCACCCTTCTCCCCCTCAAAAATTGCATATGACTACCAACTGCCATTTTTGATAGACCAGGTGAATAAGAATATACTCCAATGTACGTTTATCCCCTTGATGACTGAATGAGCATGAGAAGAACATGAAGCTTGATGAGAATGGTCATAAATAAGAAGATTTCTCTTCTTCTGAAGATAAAGCGCACTCAAGCGTACGCCTTTCTTTTCTTTAATGAACGGGGCCTGAAGTGATGTCAACAGACGCCATTGTGTTGACATTGAGGCCCGAGGCTTGAACTGCGGTGTTCAAACGTCATTGTAGATGAAGAACGAGGCCTGAACTGATTTGAACAGACGTCATTGTCGATGATGTTCATCAAGCTTGAATTGTTTGAACCCCTACATCATGATATATCACTCTTTTCGGCACCCAAACTCTGAGTCTTTCCTTAATACGAGGCCTGAACGATGTACCTGCACTTAAGTAAAGACTTCCTGCATTGAAATTAAGAGTTTGTTTACAATTATATGGGTTAGTGATATCAGCATTTAGACCATTTGGGGTTTCACTGTCAACCTTGGTATCGCACTTAGTGAACATCTTTCGAATAGGTATCCATCTAAGACCAGCAATCTTAAAAATTCTACCCGTCGGTATCCACCTAAGGCAAGATCTAGGAGTGTTTGGTTTCTCATGTACAGTGGAAGACTTGTTTAGAGAAGACCTTTGTTCTGCATCAATCTGCCTACTAGGTTTCTTAATACCCCTCTTTGGTTCTACGGGTTTGTTGTTGTTTCTAGTCTTAGAGGTTTGAACCTTAGCACGAGCATTTACTTCCTTCAGGAATTTTGTTATACAAACATCATGGGTTGCATTAAAAACACATTTCTGACAAGTCGAGCAAACAAAATGTTTGGAATCAGAAAAAGATCTAGGTTCTTAGAGTGATTGGCTACGGGAATTGCCTTAATTGGCACGCAACTACTCTTAGAAACAGGCAAATTCCTAGTCTTTTCATGTGTGTTTTTCTTAGCGTCCACTAGGTTTTGATTTTGAACACTGTCTTTATGTCTAACATGTTCCTTTGGTGTCACAAGTGACACTCGCTTTGAACTGATCCTAGAGGAACTAGATGCACTCATATGATGAGGTTTTGCAGGCGTACGTTCCATTTCATTAGATCTAGCATGTGAAGTGACTGGTTTTGGCAAAACTTGTTTCGCATCAACTTGGGAGGCAAACCGTGTTTTTGAAAATTTTGGACGTTCAGATTTAAACGCAGTCGGTTGTCTAACAACTGATTGGTTTCTAAGTGGTGGTTTCCCCAAGATTGATGGTTTTGCAAACTTAGTGTTCACACTATTTCCTGTCGATTTTCTCAACTCGTTTTTCAACGCTGCAATTGCAAAACCTTTTTCCTGAAGTTGAGCTTTGAATTCATCATTTTTGGCAATCAAAGAGGTTGTTTGCTCTACAGTCTTAGTTTTCGTTTCTTTGATTGTATCACACAGTTCTTTGCAATGAATTTTCAAAGACTCATTTTCCTTAAACAATTCAGTCACTTTATGTTCTAATTCAGCATTATTGTCATGTTTAGCCTTAACTTCATTCACCATATCACACATCTCAGCAATACGTTTTTTCAGGTTTTTGATCGTTAAGTTTTTGGCTTCTAGCTGAGCTTTCAAATCATTTATAGCAAAGAATTCACGGAATTCAGGGAGTTTCGGATTTTTACAAGGTAGTTTAGTTTGAAAACTTTCTTCCTTTTGTTGCATTGCAATTTCAAGAGAAATACAATGTTTTTCAAGCTGTAAAAATCTTTTTGAAAGTTCATTATAAACATCCTTTTCAACCATATTATTATATTTGAAAAACTCAGCCGTGGGCAAAGAACTTGACGCATCATCATGTTCAGCATCCTGATCAATCTCTCCCCCCTTATGACTCATATTTGATGAATCAGAGGTGATATTGCTATCAGTCTTTTCCATCAGATATGTGTCATAAGTAGGTTTAAATTGATCAGTATGTTGTTGTTCATTAGAAAGATCATTATCTTGATCAGACAGATGTACCTCAGCAGACTATGCTTGGTGATATTCAGGTTCGTAGGCTGCATTCTCACACATTGTGAAATCACCTCCTATGCTGTCACCATCATCAAACTTGTCTGATCTTGTTCCATTCCCCATTTGTTTAGCCCTTTCATCAATGAACCATTAACATTACTCATCAATTGTAGTAATGTTGTTCTGAACATGACAACCTCAGTTCCAGTGTATTTAGTAAAACACCCTTTTGTCATTTGACTGTCATAGTCATAGTCCTCAGTGTATTGCGAATCAATGAACACCTGGAGTTGGTTGTGGATCACACTGAAAGCTGCTCTGGATCTTGCTTCAGAAAATTCTTCTTTGTCAAGCTGTTGTTCAAGTTGATCTAAATATAGAGTCATTTTGACTGTGAAATCATGAACATCTTGACCAAAGAGTGTTGTGAAAGCCCGTGTGTAACCCATCACGTATTCAGGTTTTTCAAACAGAACCTTGAGATGTGAATGAAGTAGACGAAAACATTCAATGCGACTTTCCTTTGCATTAAGCACCATAAGTGACTGATGAAACTCTATCTCTTGTGAATTCGGGCACGAAGATTCCACATTAGTATTATCAGAATCACCCACATTTATTTGTTGTACAGAACTGGAAATCTCTTGTTTATTATATGTGTCGTACAACTTGAGTACCTCAGATATGAAGGAATCTGAAGTAGAAGACATGATGTAAACGTGCACGGGATTTTACAATTCTATGATTTAAACCGAGAAATAGATTCTTTCGCGGGATTTTACAAAATCAAGAATAAACCGTGAAATGATACTTGATATGTGTTATGATGAAGGTTTGGTAGACTTGTTGATCTGTTGTATAGTTGTGATTTGGTTTGGTTGATGCAAGTTGTTACGGTGAAATTATGGTCTGAAAACTTCACAGCTCGATAACTTCTTTCTGGAGCGATTTCAGGCTTCAAAAGTTGGGTTGAATGAATAAATTATTCAACGTGTCCTTCTCCTCGGTCTCACGGTCGTTTTGACAGGTCGTGGGCTGAAAACGGAGTTACGGTTCAAAAGTTATAGTCGTTTGAAGTTTTGACGTAAAAAGTCAACTTTGGTCAAACCGCAACTGATCAAATCGCAACAAGTCAAGTCACAATTTGTCAAATCGCAACAAGTCAAATCGCAATTAACCAAATCACAATAAGTCAAATCGCAACAAACCAAATCGCAATAAGTCAAATCGCAAGTATCAACTCGCAACGTCAAATCGCAACTGGTCAAATCGCAACTGGCAAATCGCAACTAGTCAAATCGCAATATGTCAAATCGCAACAAGTCAAATCGTAACTTGTCAAAATGCAATAGATCAAATCGCAAGCTCAGTGAAATCGCAATTTGGTAACTATGAGACAAATCGCAAAGTTCAACTTGCAAGTGCTCAAGTCGCAACTCACCAAAATCAAGTCGCAACAGACAAATCGCAACCCTGAATCTACAAACCGCAACAAGCAAATCGCAACTCTAACAAGTCGCAACCCCGACAGATACAAGTCGCAACCCACAAATCGCAAGTCACTAGAAAACAGAACTGTCGCTATCTTTGTCAAAACGCAACACACAAAACGCCAAACACGTCCCTTTCTTAGCGATTTGTCGTCTTTTACCAAAAACGGTAATAAGCCAAATCGCAACTTCGAGAAACCTCAAAACACAACTTTCACTTACCCAACAATACACAAGTCGCTACTATGAAACTTTCACCGAGGGACAAAACGCTACTATGAACACCTTTTTACAAACCCACGAATCGACGAAAAACCACCACACAAAGCCGAAAATGATGATTCCAAACACCAAACACAACTTCTACACTAACCCTAAGCAAGAAAGTACAAGATCTAACAACTTCAAGCTACAAAACGAAGCGCAAAAGAGATTTTTAAGAAACTTTCTATTCGAACCAAAAGTGCCCCAAATCTACACAAATCCGTGAATATAACCATACATGAACCTAACCATGGCTCTTGATACCAATTGTAGTATATTCACGTTAACATAAACACATGTGTGGTACAAGAATGGATCGAATAGATAAGAAAATGTAGAGAGAGGTAGGAGAGTTGGAACCTTAGTGAGAGAAATAGAAGTGAAGTATATTAGATTGTGAGAAAAGGTCCAACCCTCTCCTTTGGTGGAGAGGGCTTTATATAGTACTACATAGGGTGCCCCTAGTGGGCTGTGGAGCGAGCTGACAGTGGGTAAAAGACCCGACCCACTCCACAATATTAATACTAACTAATCTACTGCTACTACTACTAATAAACCTACGAGCTATTAAGTGCTACTAATTACTCGGGGTGACCAAGTCTTCAATTGAATATATATATTCCTAACACTTTTGACTTCTTGTTAGGATCAGTTTTGGTGTTATCCTGATGCTTACGTTTGCCCTTGTTGTCATTGTTCCTGGAGGAGTTGTGATGCTCCACCAAATTGACAACTGATGGACCAGCAGCATTGCTGCTCTTTGGCTTGTCACTTTCATGTGCTTTGAGTGATTCCTCAATGCGCAAATGACTACCCAACTCAACAAGAGTTAATTCCTCCTTCTTATGCTTTAGCATATGCTTGAAATCTTTCCAAGAAGGGGGTAATTTATCAATGATACAAGAGACTGAAATAGCCTCATCCATGTTCATTTTGTGTTGTGTGAATCGACCAAGTATACTAAGAAGTTCATTGTATTGTTCCATGACAGGTCTAGAATCGACCATTTTGTAATTGTTAAAATTACTTACAAGGAACTTCTTACTTGATGCATCCTCAGCCATGTATTTGGCTTCCAAGGAATCCCACAGTTCTTGATAAGAATCAACATTTTGATAAAGATCAAACAAAGAATCAGACATACCATTGAGGATTAACCCTCTGCAAACATAATCATCATTCTCCCATTTGCTCCTGTTCCTCATCTGTTCCATAGTAGCATCATCCCCATGATCTTCAGGAATGGATGTGGTCAGCACATACACCACATTCATGCTTGACAACAAGAAATGCATCTTCTTTTGCCACCTTCTGAAATCGACACCTTCAAACTTTTCAAGCTTTGAAAAGTTAGCAGCCATATGCCTCATAGCAGCCGCCATTGATTATCACTAAATAGTTTCTATTGATTGTTGGTTGTTTTGTGTTTGGTGTTCCCAGAACAGGGTAAAGATAATCAATCAAGGTACCGGATATTCACTTGAAATCGTGTAATCACTTTCCAATAGAAACTATTCGACCCTATGCCTGGGTTACACGAATATCTCTATGGGATAAGACCAAGTGATGTTCTTGTTTTAGGCACAAATCAAGAACCGAATTGCTTTCAAGTGTTTAGGTTTTCTGTGTATCTTTCATGCCGATGTGTTGATCTCTATATATATTAGAGATATACTCAAAACCCTAGTCAAAGGAAATATGAGAAAATATTGGCCAAATATTCTCCATATAGTGGTTACAAGACCAGAAAATCATGGTCTTAATTAAGAATTTGAAACTTCCCAAAATAGGTCAAAGTTAGTTACAAATTCTATCCAGCATACCAGCAGTAGAATCTTATGCCTAGCAGCACAATAAATTGTACTAGCAGCAGAATCTATTGCCTAGCAACTCAGCAGCAGTATTATTGTACTAGCAGCAGTATCAATAACACTAGCAGCAGAATGTTCTGCATCAGCAGCACAATGAATAATACTAGCAGCAGAATGATCTGCATCAGCAGTATTATCATTTACACTAGCAGCAGAACCACAAACCACTTAATTTGAGTCAGGGTAAACATTGACCTGATGGGTGTACACTCCGTACCTCCAAGCCCATTACCAGGTGTGAATTAATCCCTCAAGTGCACTAAATTTTCCAATACCTAGCTCCTCACTTTCGCGTAATGGCTGGAAACCGTACTTAGTTTCCAAAACAGCAAATGCTGGTGCAAAACCCCACATTACTGAGTGGACAAGTATGAGAAATGAAAGAAAGCATGATCGTACGAATAAACCGCAAGGCAGCCATATTGTTAACAGAGAGAAGAAAGTTAGTTTGAGTGTTCCTGCTACAAAAGTGGAGAGAAGAGGTGTGAATGAAGATGACAATGATTTGAAAGTGGATGTGAATGTGAGAGGTTTACGGAAGAGGGCTCGGTGTGTGCTGTAGGTGATTAAAGCTACACCGGTGGTGACGGTGGAGATGATGACGGCGATGAGTGTGGTTAGGGTTTTGAAGCTGGTTAGGGTTTGGAGATTGGTTAAGAAGAAGGTGAGTGGGACGAAGAGGAGGGAGAGAGTGAGGAAATGGAGTGAATTGCTGTTAAGGATTATGTTTGTGGTGGTTATGGCAGACATTGTTGTTGTTTAGGTTTGTTCTTTTGTGATGAAGGAGGGAGCATAGGCGAGTATAAATAGGGAGAAAAATGAAGGACATTAGTAGATTTGACCAACTTACCCTCTCTGTATATGTTACTGGCTTGTGTAGTACATGGGTAAAATGTTAATATGAAAAAAGTATCTTCTTTTCTTTTTTTTTTCTTTTTTCTTTTTTTTTTCCTTTCTAATTTATAGAGTGGGAAAGGCTAAGAAAAAATAAATATGAACAACAACATAAAGAAATTCAATTACTAGAATTAACACTTCTCAACAAGAATTACAAAAACCGACATTTTTAAAAATTTACCAAAATCGACATATCGAGCATTTTCATTTTGCTCGTCCTCCTCTTTTGCTCGCCGTTTTCAGAAAAAGACAAACATTTTTCGCTAAAAGACAAATAACATGGAGAGCAAAATGCTTGCTCGCACCATGTTTTGCTCGCTATTCTCGCTAAAAGACAAAGAACATGGCGAGCAAATGCTTTACTCGCCCAAATGTTTTGCTCGCTTTGTCCATTTTGTTAAATCATTTTTAAAGTGTTTGTTTTGGTAATAATTTATGTAAAATGTTCATTTTAAAAAAAGGCAAATAGCACAAAAAGACACACAACTTAATGTCAGTTTCCAATCAAGGTACTCTACTTTTTTTCTTGCACATAAAGACGGCCAATTTTTTTTATCCGATTTAGATTTTTACTAACTTTCGCTAACCCACTAACGACCATTTCGTTATTAAGTTACATGTTTGGTCATTGAGTTTGTATAGTCATTTCACCACCACCACCTCCACCTGCCACCAGCAGCCACCACCACTACCCACCACCACCATCCACCACCACTACCAGCCGCCGCCACCATCACCACCCTCCACCACCACCACCATCACCAGCCGCCACCACCCACCACCTCTACCAACATCATCCACCACCGTCCGCCACCATTACCACCAACTGCCGCCACCACCAAGGTGGTGGGTGGTGGTGTTGGTGGCTGGTGGTGGTGGGGAGGTAGCGGGTGGTTGTGGTAGCGGTTGGTGGCGGTGGTAGTGGTGGTGGTGGCGGCGGTTGGTGGTGGCGGACGGTGGTGATGGTGGCGGTGGTGGATGGTGGTGGTGGAGGTGGTGGTATTGGCGGCTGGTGATGGTGGCGGCGGTTGGTGGCGTGGTGGTGATTGTGGTGGTGGCTGGTAGTGGTGGTGGATGATGGTGGAGTGTAGCAACCGGCAATTTAGGGCAATATTTTTTTATAAAACTTGAAACTATTTGTGACAACCGGTGATTTTTAGTACTCATTTTGATAATAAAATATACTTATAACTACCTATTATATATTTTCCGAGCTTTTTGGACATCATTTAAATTGAAAACGAGAGATTTTCTCGTGAAACGTGAAAGTAGAGCACAAGGCGAGTCGGCACGAGTCTAAACCTAATAAAACGTGAAAAAATTGATTTTAGATGTTTAGAACAAACGTAGACGTGTAAATAATCATTTTTAACGGAAAAACGATTCTAAAAATTATGGCGCAAGTTAGAAAAACTCACGGATAATTTTACTAGCCTAAACGAGCCCGAGAAACGTAACAATTAAAGAATAGCAAAACTGACACTCTTGGTCCCCGCGTTATTTACCCCGCGCCCCCTTGTTTACAAAACTTACACAATCTACCCTATAGGCTAATAAAACCCTATACACACCTCATTCTAACCCCAAACTAATAACATCACTTTCTCTCTCTCTCTCTCCCTTAACTCGCCGCCGCCGCTACACTACTCTGCCACCACCACCACCGTCACACCGCCACCTCCACCTTCGAAGCAACACTAAACCCACCCTTATTTCATCCTCCTTATCATTGATCTGTGGTGCAGGCGCCGTATAACCACCCAAACGCGCCACCACCACCGCCACTTCTAGTTGTTTTCTTCTTTTGGTAAGAAGGTAAGATAGATCTATGGGTTTAGGTGATAAACTCACCGATTCACAACCTTGTGTGAATCGGTGAGGGTCATAACGAAGCGAGAATTGATAAAACTTGTGAATCGGTGAATCGGTGGTTATGTCTTTTGGTTTTAGAGTCTTGTCCGTTTGGTTTGTCTTGCTCGCGGCGTAGAGTCACAGCCGAGACCCCGTGGTCTCGGCGAGGTAAGTAATATTTGGTCCGATTGGTTGTGGTATACTTGTGGTTGATATGACTTGACTATGACTTGGGAACTCGAGCCATAGGTTAGAATTTGGCCGAGTGGTTGATGTTGATATGGTGACTTGATACTTGAAACTTGAAATACAAATGTGATATTATGGCTATGAGTGTTAGCCGAGACCTTGTGGTCTCGGTGCGACCTCGGCGTGCCCAAATTGATTATTATTGGACTTGTTGATACTTGAAACATGTTGATTTGACCCAGCTTATGTGACCAAGGGTTTACTGAGATTTAATTTGGATTCGGGTTATAAGTATTGACCCGAGAAATTGATTAGAGATTGTGGCTCGAAACGGAAATAACTTATGACTTGATTTATATTTTTTTGACTTGTTAGCTTTAGTTTTTATAATTTAAAGTGATGGTCATTCACTTAGTTAAGAACTTTGTATAAAGTGGGCTTATGTTAGCTTAAGTATTTGTAAAAGCCCAATCCAAGCTCTAAAGCCCACGAAGCCCACACAAGGCCCATTAGGGAAATAGCCTTGTAGTATTTAAAGCTCAAATACTTCTCATTTGAGAGGTGGTTCACTGTGTGATATATGTGAAATACAAGGAAAGCTTAAACATCTATCTATCTTCCTAAATACATTCGATCCATATACACCTTTGTCCCATCTCATCCTCTGTGTGTTTAACGCCCCATATTGTGTGATAAAGAGTGATTATCGACTACAACAAGTGGTATCAACAGCCGGTCAACGAGGTAGGAAGTTCTTTGAGTTCGAATCTTGTTGAAAAATACACTTGTGTTGCGTTTTTTATCTCTTAAAAACGTGGTCTTTTGTGTTCTATATGGCTACTGTTCGCATGATCAAAGAACAAAGGTAGTGTTTGTTAATATTTTTAGGACTTGGTTCATGTTTCTTTGATTATTCTTCATTAGAATATTAGGAATAAGCCACACTTTTATTAGTGTTCTTAGTTTTTTGATCGAATGATTCAAAGAAAGAATTAGGTGATTGTGTTTGTGGAATATCTTTGATATAATATTGGTCAAGTTGGTGGAAAGTGGTCAGGAATATTAGCAAAGTGGTGAAAAGTTGTCAGTGATATCTTCCAAAGATAAGGCACAAGTGGGAGTGTACTCTAAAGTCAACAAAAGTGGCAAAAAGCAGAAAAATCTCGCAATTGGCTACTGGTCTCGCAATTGGCATCCTTCTCGCAATTGACGAATTCTGTAGCAATTCAACTACTGTCTCGCAATTGCTTCTGCCGCAATTGGGTCTCGCAATTGGTGTTTCGCAATTGTAGTCTCGCAATTCACTTTCTGTCTCGCAATTCCACTGCTTTCGCAATTGAAGTGTTTTATCGCAATTGACAGACTGTTTCGCAATTCATTTCGCAATTGGTGCTGTTTTATCGAAATTGGTCTCGCAATTCATATTTAGTCTCGCAATTGGTGCAATTTTCAGAATTGGCAACTTCAGTCCTTGTACTTTCAGCTGCCTTAAGAGATCTTTCGGATTTGACACTTTTGGCCCTCGCAATTGTGATTAAACAACTTCAAAGTTAGATAACTTTTAAGGATTTGATTCGAACGTAATTTCGTCAACTCGAAAGTGAACTCGGTATTTTTACTCTTGTATAAGAGTGTAAAATACTTCGACAAACGGTTATCTAACCTCTTGTATAAGAGGGTTAGATTTTATATAAATTACCGATTTATATAAATTAGATATATTTCTATCTAAATTGATATTTAGCCATAATTTGTATAAATTTTGGTCAAATTGAAATTTCTATAGAAATTGTCGAGTTTATCTAAATTGTAATTTACATAACTTTTGTCGAAATTGTAAACTTTTGACTTTGTCTTAATTATACTTGAATCAAGTTTCGTAACGTTATTTAATTTGTTACAACATCATCGATCATCACCAACAAACCAAAACCTCACATCAACAACCAAGTTTAACCGTCATCAACCTCAACTCCTATTTCGTTGCAATGATCCTGAATCAACTTTGTCACACACCGCAAGAAAATGGAATCGAGTTCTCAAGAGGGACAAATGTCTCCGGTTATGCAAAACTTTACTCGCTCGAATGAACGATGTCTCATACACTTTAAAGCAATCAAAAGTCTATGTGAGAGACTCACAAAAGCAAAAATGTCAATAGTGGAATCATATGCTTTTGATCGAATGTTTGCTAGACTCCTCGAACCTGAAATGGATTATCGCACATTTAGAGAGAAACTAATGGATAACATAGTTCGAATAGAGAACCAAATTGAACGAGGATTTGACTGCACTGAAGCATATCAAGCACTCAAGACGCACTTTAAATGGTTTTTTGATTTAACATCCAGGGTATGAGTCAAATATCCAAACTTGGAGTGGATGCGTCACAAGTGACCTGGAAGCTGAAACGTTTAGAAATGAGTTGCGTTGGAGAATAGACTTGCTGGAATCGCAACTTACTCAAAGATCACTTCATCTAATAGAGATGCGGGAAGAAATGAAAGTGAAAGAACGGGAAAGAATTGAAATGGAGAAGCAGAAACGGGAAAGAGAGCAAATTGAAAGAGAACGGCTCTTAAAGGAATCAGTGGGAAATGAGAAAGAGGCAAACAAAGAAGAAAAGGTCGATGAGGGTACAACATCTGATGCTAGCTTGGTCTTCACAAAAACAGACACATCTTTAGAACAGCATGTTGAAAGCAGCACTCCAAGATACGATTCGGATGCTGATGGTACACACAGGAATGAAGCTATATGGGATACTGAAGCTGACCACATCAGACTTTCATCCGACATTGCAATAGTGGCTACGGTACAACATTCAAACGATCATGATAATGTTGATTTGTTCGAGAATATGTTTGTTCATGACAAGACACATCCTGCGCATCCTGAGTCCATCAGTGACACATATGTGGAGCAAAGGTTTGATAGTAATATCACTCCCACAACCCCAGATATGGATCCTAATGGAGGTGAGCCTGCCCAGGATGGATCTTCTCATGATCAAGATCATGCCATATTTTCTTCTTTAATCCATAATTTCAAACATGAACTTGAAAAGTGCAAAGAGGACAATCGCAAAACTAAGCAAACAAACATCTTATTGTCCAAAGAGCTTGAAAAATTAACAAAAAGCAAAGACACTGAAATCTCAAACCTTAAATCTCAAGGTCAGAAATTTGTGGAGAGAAATTTGGGCCCCGCTAACAGAAAGGTCCAAGAGCTTTTAAAAGAGAATGTTGAATTAAAAATGAGGTACTCCATGCTTCAGGAAAACACTTCAAATCTTAAGATTGTTAATACAAAACTTGAAAATGAAAATCAAGAGGTTTTAAAATGTGCAAACAATCTTGAAGAAAAACTTCGAAAAACAGACCAAAGTGCTCAAACTCTTCAAATGATGATTCCTAAAGTTGAGAAAGTCCATAAGGGAAAATCAGGAATTGGTTTTGAAAATACAGATCAGGTGGAACATAAATTTTTGCCGACTGATGCTCTGTTCATATCAGAAGAAGATGAAAAATTGGCAGAGGAAAAACGCTTAAAAGTCAAAAAAACAAAAAAACCCACTCTCGTACCAAGGCTTTGTGTATGGTTGTATACAATTGTCAGAAATACCAAAACCACCTTTAAAAAGAAAAGAAACAAATGTGAAAAGATTTTTCAAAGAAGTTCAACTTGCTACTTATGATGCTAAATTATGGCAAAATAAAGCAAGGAAACAGTTTTGTAATCTTAAATATCACATTGACCACACGTTAAAGGTCATTTGGTCAAAACAACAATACACCGAGAGTGACTACACTCGTCTCATGTCATCAGACGCTTGGCTAAAAAGGGAAGTCTGTAAGTATTTAAAAGATGAGATTGAACCTCTTGTGAAAAATATCAATTTCAGTTTTGAACATTTTGAAAAATTTCTTGTCACTGAAATGAGAGAAGATTTAAAGTACATCCATTCTCTTGAAGACGAATTTGATGCAAAATGCTTAAAATTTGATATTCAAAAGGACTTTTTCACAAATCAAATTGAGTCATTTAAATCGGTGTATGTCTGCCATGAGCATGAGAATGTGGATTCTGATCATACATATTTTTTGAAATCTGAGAATCTTTGTTTCAAAAGGAAAATCACCGAACTTTCAAAAGAAGTAGCTGAAGTCAAAGAAGAATTATCAAAAAGAATTGCTTCTTCTAAAAACCCTTTGACAACAGTGCTCAAAGAAAAGGAAAATATTTTTGAAGAAAATTGTGATGATGTCAATATCAAGTTTGATTTGGATGAACTTGATACAAAAAACATTGACTTGAAACATGTTGTGGCATCATTGCAAAAAGAAAATGAGCATTTGAAACAGACTTACAAAAACCTGTTTAATTCAATCAAACGTTCACGAGTTCAGACTCAAAAATCAATCATGAAACCAAAAGAGTCTGAAGTTCTGAAGCCTCAAATCACGCAAGTTTCCTATCCAAATCCTCTGTTTGATTCTACTTCTTCAGATTTTGAAACAGACAATGCAAATCATGTGTTTCAAACAAAAGTGCTTGAGCTTGAAACGCTTTTAGCTCAACGAACAAACGATCTTGAGGATGCAAAAACTGATCTTTTCAACAAAACGAACAAATTCGAAACATATTTTGAAAAACTTGAAAAAGAAAATATTGTTTTCGAACGAAAATTGGCTCGTAAAATAGATGATTCAAAAGCTGAAAAAGATCATTTTTTGAAACAAATTGCTTCTTTGGAATCTAAATTGGCATCTCAAGATCATCTTTTTCTTCAAAAAGAATACAGTGATTTGCGATCATCATACAATGCCTTAAAAACAAAGTTTGATGATCTTAACCGTTCAAAAGGAAAATCTCCTCTTTAAAGAGTATGGAAAACCATTTTCGAAAAAGGTTTCCCAGTTTACCACCTATTCTTTGCAAAAAGGAAGGAAGTTTTCCAAGAAACCAAGATTTTCTGAAACACTCACTCCTCAAAAGCTTTCAAGGTCAAACATGTCTCATGAAGAGACTTCAAGATTTCAAACTCCACAATCTAGCTTTACACGGGTAAGGCAAGTGTGGAGACCAAAGCAAAGTCCTTCTAACTCTGAAAAACTTCCGCTGCAACACAAGGACTCTGCTTTGAAAAAGATTTTTAAATCTCCGTTGATTCCGCGAGTGTTATTTCCAGATGAAAAACCAGTTTTCAGTCCTCGTTGGAATTCAACTTCTTTGAATCAGATTGACACAACTTACAAATGGTTTTCAAAATTTGCTAAACCCGTTGGTGCAGTGCTCAAATGGGTTCCAAAAGTTGTTGTCTAATCTGGTCAAAATGGCTTTCGTATACTTCAGTACGAAACCCGCGCTTAACCTAATGGCTTCTGAACACATCAGTTCAGGACCCGATCTTCAAAGAAAGGAAAGTGCTTCATCAAAAAATTTCGAGCACTTATCCTAAAAATCAATGGCTTGTAAGTATTTCAGCTTACAACCCGAGCTTCAACGTTTTGGCTTATGTACACATAACAGTGCATAACCCGTTTTTCAAAGAAAGGACTCTGTTGTACACTATATGACAACAATCCTAAAAAGAAAAGAAGTTTTCATGAAATGATTATTCAAACTTCTTAACCTTAAGCTAAATTTTATTCAAAATTTCTCAAAAAGTTTTTCAAAACTTTTCAAAAATTTTGCTTAAGATTTTCAAATCGTTACTCCCCACTTGCTCCAAAGTTTTCAAAAATGTCAAAACCAATGCAAGTTTTGAGGGGGAGTATTCAAAAAAGAAATTTGTTCCAAAAAGTTCATGCAACATCGTTTCTCCCTAGTAGCTTTCCAAAAACAATGATTTTAATCAAACGGTATCAAAAATACCATTGAAATGCTATTTTTGAGGGGGAGAAATGGGATTAAAATGTGATCATGGTTCGAATCTCAAAGGAGCTCATCAGAAAGACTCAGATTAACCATCGAATTGACGAAACTAAATGTCAGTTATCGAAAAGACATGTCCAGAACGGGTAATAATTTCAAGCTGAATTTATTCAGTGATGCAAGCGTGTCTCGCAAAGGACTTGTCTGAGTAGAATGTACCAATTCGAGAGATGATCATTGAATATGACTGGGACGGGTAATAATTTCAAGCTAGTTTAACTAGTGATGTAAGCGTGTCTCGCGAAGGTCATGTTCATTGAAAATTGATCATTTCAAATGTGCGAACTCTACCCAACATGTGCAATTTATTTCAAAAATGCATGAGCACATGTGAAGGGGGAGTATTTCAGAAAAATGCAAAACTCTTGAAGTGTTAACCAAAATGTGTTTTATACATAAACGCTTTGAGAGATTTTCACAAAAGGTTTTATGGCAAGTGATCAACAAATCTAGGATAATCATGGAGTAATAAGGTGATTATGGTTAGGTAATGTCTAATGATCCGCCAGAACCGGAGGGATCTACCCAAGGACAATTCCAATAGTGTAGAATTAGAAGTCCTTAGGTTTGATTGAAAAAAAGGAGCAAATGAGAAAGGAGAAAGAAGGGGTTGAAGAATTAAAAAGAAAAGTTTAATGAAAGGGTGAAAAGAAATAGCCCTCCATGAAAACTTAGGAAAGAAACCGGGTCATTACATATGCTATCGGTACTCACTAAGGTGATACTGATATTGAAGACAAGACGTCATGGACCCAGTGACGCGGTGCACAAACCCCTCCCAGCCACTCAGATATCTCTTAAAAGATATTTGTTTCATTTCTCACGGAGATCAATGCATAATCTATCGACCTCTCACTCCGAGATGAGTTGATAATTGAAAAGGTGGCACTCTGCTCCATGCCTCCGATTACTAAAACCAAAACGCACATAATTGAGTCTAGAGCCATGAGATTCGTCAAAGATCTCTTAGGAACACTTTCAATAAAATACACTTGTGTTCGCCAAAAAGGACATAAGTTGTAAGTGTCATAATGAGATCTGAACCTGAAAGAGCTGGACGATTTATTGATAACTGTTTTATGCAGGTACTGAAGAAAGTCCATCAATCATCGTATGTCTCAACATCCACATTGGAAGAATAAAAGCTGTGAATACATGAAGATGTTGATCAAGGCAAAGAACAATCAAATGACGATACGATGAAGATCACAATGCATGAAGGAACAAAGAATCACAAAGTTCAAGACCCAGAAGTCTAAAGATCTAATCACGTAGTGCATATTTTGAATGACCATCCCTTAGGGGGAGATTGTTAGCTTTAGTTTTTATAATTTAAAGTGATGGTCATTCACTTAGTTAAGAACTTTGTATAAAGTGGGCTTATGTTAGCTTGAGTATTTGTAAAAGCCCAATCCAAGCTCTAAAGCCCACGAAGCCCACACAAGGCCCATTAGGGAAATAGCCTTGTAGTATTTAAAGCTCAAATACTTCTCATTTGAGAGGTGGTTCACTGTGTGATATATGTGAAATACAAGGAAAGCTTAAACATCTATCTATCTTCCTAAATACATTCGATCCATATACACCTTTGTCCCATCTCATCCTCTTGTGTTTAACGCCCCATATTGTGTGATAAAGAGTGATTATCGACTAGAACATTACTTGACATAAACTAACGGGAAGAAATAATAAAGTTCTATCAAGAAATATTAATTGACGAATTATAATTTATTATTTAATAAGTGATGACAAAAATGGAAATTCAAAGTGTGATTATTAATTTTTGGATAACAATGAGAAACATAAGTGTTATTAGACGTTTCGAGACACATTACCCGTAGGGTACCATATTTAGATTTATTGGATTACTTGTTGGCTTGTTTATTAGTTTGTTGATTAGTAGTCGGATTATTTGGGATTTTGCAACAACGAACTTGGGAAATATATTCTAACTTGAAATATTATTGGACTTTATACATTATTTACCCTTGGTCACGAAACGACAATAGTACATTAGACTCATGATGTATTTAGTGTATTCGAGCCGAAATGGATAACAATGGAAATAATGTCTAACGAACAATAATATTTATAACATTTGTTGTCTAAACTTATTTGGAAATTAACAAAGTCATTCGACTTGGAAACGTCCTATAAACGGACGAGTCATGGCGAATTTCTATTTTAACATATACAACAAGTATGTTTTATGAAATTAAATGGGGTTATGGGAAAATACTGACGACTACCAATCTATCCATTTTATTTGGTGTGTTTGCTATGTGTAATCACTTTGGGTTATCTCCGTCATCTCTTCTTGAATTCTTGCCTTATTCTTCCCGAAGACTTCGTTATTCGTTCTTCTTTTGGCTTGTGTACTCTTGAGTCAGTGTTTTCCTATCGTAACACAAACGATGATACCAAACTCTAATAAAAGGCTAAAACATGATTAATTTTGGAAATGGAAATGGTTGACTTTGGAAACCCTTGGACATTTGATTTATGAAATATATTTTGAGACGAGTCTTTGTTGGATTGTGTTTTAGATGATATTGTGATTCGGGAGGTCGGGTATGATAGAAATACATCAAAGCCATAGTTAAATAGAGAGTAGAGAGAGAGATAGGAAACCTGGTGTTTTATTAAATGATAATGAAAGGTGAAAATACACATGCAAGTCTCACCCTCCTAGTGAAGTTTAGGAGGGCTTATATAGGGCAACATACAGACTACTTTACAATATTGATGGTTTCAGTACCTGTGTAAGTGCCATACATCATAACTAATGTAATCCCGTAAATATCGTTCCATTTACATGTTAGGAGCATTCCCAACAATCTTCCCCCAATGGGACGATATCGTGCCATGCTGCATGTCTTTAGCGGCTTCTTCGTACACTTCATTTTGGCGAAGTTTCTGAATCAACTTCCCCCCAAACTGACAACCGTCTTCAGCAGATTCGAAACTTTGATGTAGTTAACATGTCTTCTAACTTTTGAAGTTTTAAGTACGCAGCGGAATTTGTAGATAACATCGTAAAACCACACCAAGCAAATCTGACTAGTCACTCAATAACAATTATACTCAATGTGGAAACTCCGTTCGGGGGTAACATGCAAGAAATCAGCAAGATCTTCTCACATAAGTAGGCTACTTTACACTTCACAACCTGCGAAAGTTGAAACGATTACACCAAAATCACAAAACTGAACCACTGATCATCTCTGCGGACATCTCTCCGGTAGTAATAAAATTGTAAGCTCGATCACGTGAGTCTGTTATGCGTCCCCGATGTGCACATTTCTTCCCCCTAATTGCAGATACTTGTGGAAAAAGAGTGTTTTAGCAAAGAAGTCAAAGAAATTCAAAGAACATCCACTCTCTCTTCTCCCACGATGTCTTCGCGGAATCGAAAGCATACACACTATGTTTACGATGGAAACGGAGGCAGCGTAACCCTGTATGTCCAATTAGTCGAATATGTGTGAAGTACCATAAATAGCCCGTGAGAATCAACAGCTGATAAAATCTCTACTCTTTTATACTCCTCTCTGCTAACTCTTTACCGACCCCATTATCATTCTGACGGCTTTTTGTAGTGACTACTGATGGAGAAAACCCAGTATTACGAACTTGAGACTGAAGTAAAATAACCCGAACTTGTGACTTAAACTTGCACTATTGTCTGACTAAGAACCAATAATGAGAATTTCAATAAAGGTAGTATCATATACCCATCCAACCATCCTTAATTGTATATGAACATCTCTTGAATTATCCACAACTTTTTGTGACACTTGAGCACTACAACGTAACTCCTTTAAAGTGATAGCTATACACTGTGAGCACAACAGCGCAACTCCTTACATCAGGTATAACTAGACAAATCAAATCTTAATCATTCATGCGGTTAAAAGCTCGAACAAGGATCTCGAAGAATCATGCATCCAACCAACCCCGATATCTTCAGATACTAAGTACACGCATCCGTGATATCCCACTTCAACCTCAAATAGATAATAATGAATTAACGCCGTAGTCACATCTTGCGGTTATGTGCCCAAAAACTAGCCTTTTTTACTTGGTTAAAATGAACTTTGATAATGGTTTTTCTCGATCTTGTCAAAAATGTATCCCCGTGAAAATTTGTAATACCAAACTACCACTCTTTTTCGCCAAAACTTATACCAAAAATTAACACTGTGTATATATATATATATATATATATATATATATATATATATATGTATTTTTTTTTAAAATTAAATATACATTTGACTAATTACAATACTGCCCAATGTGTCATTTTTCGGATCCAAAGATATAATCCCAATTCACGTTTGGTGATATAGCATTACCATGCGTCTCATTAAAGTCTTTATACGGTTCAGTCCAAAAAAAATAATGCCACTCCAGTCTAGTCCATTGCTAAAGAGATACAACCCAGGCCCAAAAAAACTGATAATACCCGATCCAAATATAATATACCCTAAAAAACTGGATATAAGTATCCACAACCCTAATAATCCTCATTTTGTTAACCCTAATCACATCATTCTCATCCGCCCCCTCTTCCTAACTTTTCTCTCATCTTGATATATCCGCCTCTCACTACTTTCATATTCTCTCTAGAATTATAGATTCAACACCAAACCACAACGAGGTCTTCTCTTGCAACCACACCACAATGAGATAGAAGGTCTCATCTTCAATTTCTTGTAACAACCATGATCCATGGTAGGTTCTTATATTGTCGTGTTTTAATTTTAACAAACGAATGGACAGATGGAAACTGTGTGGTTTTTGTTTGATCCATTTAAGATTCGAACAATGAACGAAGTTTATCTTCCAAAGTATATTCCATTTCGTCTCTTGTTTTGTGTGATCGAATAGAGAGAAAGATGATAACAAATTTGTTATTGTCTTTTTCTTTTTGATATTCGGATATAAACTGAAGCTTTTCTTCGAAAGGGTCGATGATGGTTTAAGTCTCCTTTTTGGCTCTTGTCTTATGATGAGTAATTGATACCGAAAGGAGAAAACTGAGATCTTGAGGTTTGTTACTTATTAGTTACAAGTCTTGGATGATGATGAGTGTTGAGGAGTGATGTGAGGGTTTGTGGTAATGTCTAGTAGTAGGATTTAGTTGTTGTTTGGACTTGGTTGAGGCTGAGGTAACTTCTTTAAACATCAGTCGCGTCTTGATATTTGTCCTTTAAGTTTTATGACTGATGATGTTGATAAACTGAAGTCACAAATGAGATGGTATATGGTTTATGGTTGCTGGTCTTTTTCTTCATCTTTTTCTTCTTTACTTTTTGCAATTACGATAACTGGTTTTTGACACCAATTGAGATAACCAGTTATTGAAGAATTGCGATAACTTTGACTTGTTGACCTGTCGAATTGCGATGATTGAGTCCAATTCTGACAGTTTCAATTTCGACGGGTCAATTCTGACGGGTCAATTCCGACAGACCAATTGCGACGGGTCAGTCCAATTCCGACGATACTTCTCGAATTTTTTACAAGAAATCGATTGCAATTTCGATGAACTAGGGTCTGTCAGAATTACTTTACAAGCAATTCCGATAAAAGAGGGTTTTGACTTTTTTCGATGAATTTCTGACCATTATTTTCGATCATCTTATCCGACCATATATCCGACCAGTTTTTTACCTCAAATCTTCATAGGATGGTACAAAACAGACATGACATAAATTAGTTTTCATAAAACTGACCGCAAGACAGTTTTACAAAACCAGTAATGAAAGATTTTGCACTATTTGACCACATGATACAATAAACATTGTAATAAAATTGTTATAAGCAGAAAAATATGATGACAATGAAAAACATTGTAAAACTGCTTCAAAACAGATTCGTACCACACAAAAAATACGATTTTGACAAGATAACACCACAAAAATCAACCAATAACTAAAACCAAGCTCTGATGCCGATTGTGTATTTTGGATGATATTGTGATTCGGGAGGTCGAGTATAATGGAAATACATCAAAGCTATAGTTAGAGAGAAAGAAATAGGAAACCTGGTGTTTTATTAAATGATAATGAAAGGTGAAAATAAATACACAAGTCTCACCCTCCTAGTGAAGTCTAGGAGGGCTTATATAGAGCAACATACACACTACTTTACAATATTGATCGTTTCAGTACCTGTGTATGTGCCATACATCATAACTAATGTAATCCCGTAAATATCGTTCCATTTATATGTTAGGAGAATTCCTAACAGTCTTTATATTATTAGGTCGTGCCGAGTTCGTTGTCCCGTGACGTTCTAGTTGCCGTTGTACTATACTACTCTTGATCTATTGTGTTATGCATTGCTTGACTAAGGTGAGTTCTCGTAGCCCTACTTTTTAACATGTTTTACCTTGGGTTGGAAATGGTACTCAATGCTTTTGAATGTTTTCATGCTGTGATCTACTGTTTTCATGATTTTGGAGAATATGTGTGTGTTTTGATTGTAATATGTGCTATAATGTGTGAATTCAAATTGTGTGACTTGGCTTGAAGGTGCGCAACTGTTTAGTGATGCATTGTTATTATAATTTTGGGAAGTGGCACCCAGTATATCATTTTGGGAGGTGGCACCCAGTACATCATTTGGGAAGTGGCACCCAGACTATGAGTAGACCAATTATGCGTGTTTGCAGTCTGAGATAGTTTTCGATCTTTACTATATGCTCACATTTGTATATCTTGCTCACTGTTTTCCTACACTTCATTATTCACAGCTTCGTGGTTTAACTTTCAAACCTACGAGCTCACCAACATTATGTTGACGTTTTCTAGTACCATTTTCAGGTGATCATTGTTAAAGTATTTGAGGGCACGTTTATTGGAGTCAGACTATTTAGTACTTTACTACCATGTTTTCAAGACAATAAGATTTCAACATGGAGATACTTTTACTTTCAAGAGTTATACAAGAATTGTTTTGTAATAATGTAAACTATTATTGAAGTTAATGTATGGTGTGAACTATAATGTTATGCAATGTACCTTCTACGTTACATCTCGTGTTTCCTCCTTTGACAGGGTGTGACATAATGGTATCAAAGCCTAAGGTTATAGAGAATGCCGTTTTTTCAAAAATAAAAACCTCAACTATAACCGAACTAAAGTTTTTATTAAAACCCCAAACATGGTACGAGTCGATTAGCCCGAGCATTCCATCGTTTTTTCCTAAATTACGCATAGCCTGATCAACTATGCCTAATTCAGGAGCGATCATGGGATAATGGGGGTAGTTACATTGGATCGTGTTTGGTTGGAATAGGAGTCTAGATCACCTAAAAATGCATTGGTCTATGTGTGTACATTTGCCTTACGTGTTACGTGTATATGTGATTATGCTGCTTTGCTTTCTGTGTGCTGAAGCTTTTAGCTTCTAGGAAAATATGTGAGCTTGCAATTGCGTACTTAAGTGCTTTGATTTGATTTGATATTGTGTGATTTGATCAGATACGTTATAATGCGATTTGAGTTGAGTTGATATGATATGGTTTGATTTGGTTTGAGTTAGAGTATTTCCTGTACCATTCCCCATACTCGTGCGCTTGATATTAGTTATCCTTATACGCAAACAAAACTCATACTATATATTTTGCTAAATATATATAGCGATACGTTATTTTGGGTAGACTATTTTAGATACGCTATACAATTTTGAATACTATTTTTGACGGTCAACATTGGTTTCGCTATTTTAAATATGAATTATACTGATATGTTATTTTGAGAACTATTTTGAGACATATTATTTTGGAAACACTATTTCGGAATACTATTTGAAAACTATTTTGGATACACGACTACCCTAGTATTGCCCTATGCCGCTACGCCACATGCCCTGTCTCCCCTACCCCTCAATTTGTGAGAAAGCCTGAATACACAACATTATAAGCCGATGAGTCGGATGACGTTATTAGTTGCCTTAGGGAAACGACCCGCCAACTAGCATAGTCGAAATTAGTGGCTTAGTCGTACGATTTGGACCTTTGAGACTGCAAGTGAGATAATAGGACACTTAATAAAGCAGTGACCCTAAGCTTGTTTGTTGAGTTGTTTGTGTTGACCATGATAGCGATGTTCGCCCTAGTGTTCGTGTTCCGAAGTTGGTACTACTTAGATAATTCGAATACTGTTGGCCAAAATTTTTGTACAAATGAAAGATTTTCTTGCGAGCTTTATAAAGTATGATGAATTGGTAATCCTCAATGTCTGGACCGTGTATAATATTTCTCTAAACAAAACTTTGTTGATAGTCGAAATTTCCTTAAAATATTTAGAATAATTTGATGATTTTCATAGGGTTGGACCATTTTGGTATAAAAATCGTCTTAAATATTGTCCAAACGTGATATCTTTTCACATGAATATAGTGGTTGAAAACTTCAAACAATGTTGCTTCAAAATACATTTATGGTCAAATTTTAATAAATTTCATAAAAAAAAAATAAATTAAAAAAAATATCTTGCCTCCAAGAGGGAACACGCACCATTCATGGACAAACCTCGAAAACAATCACAATGCCTACATACTATGCGACCTTAGAAGTGAATCAAACACCTTTGTCTGAGACTGTCAGTAGCGATATGTCGTGCCTTAGACACTATTCCTTCAAAGTGCAACCTTCCTACTCATCATAGAAGTTAAGACTCTCGTAACGATCGAAACATGTTGGATTAAACAATCAGTGTGCAATTACTTAAGAGACAATGTGGCTTTTCGGAGTCCTAGATGACTTAGTCATATTGGAACATGACTTCGCTCTTACATTTGGATATCAATAAGTTGCATCGGACCATAAGATCGTAGGCTTTCACTTGTATTAAGACAAACATCTCTCGACTTAGTATTCACTTGGCGACAATTTGAGACATTATATATCTTAGTCCTGCCTAGAGGAATTGAGCACTTAGACTTAAGAGCTTCGCCTAATAATGATCTCCGAGCGTTTTAGATCATCGACACCAGGCTCTGCCCATAGACTTTCTGATCCATAGTCCATCGTTTTCAACTGTTCGTGCATACCTGACGACAAGTTCTTCCCTGATGTTTTCACACCAAGAGTTTTCCCTTCAAAAGCCTTTTATCCAATGTGGGGCCATTAATGATCTCTATCCTCATTGATTGAACTCTATTGGATTCTACTCTTTCCTTTCGGATGATTTCGTCAACAAATTTTCCCTACATGGTAAGGGCACCAACATCGAAACACTTTACTAATTCCGTTCACACTTTTGCCTGAGTTTGAGAGTGTCCTTACGAAACACGTACATAAGACTGATCTGAGAGGATAAGACACCGCGTACCATACAAACATCGCTTTTATGATATTACTTCAAAACTACGACTGCCAACTCCAAGCCACGAGTTGGATATTCCTTCCCATTCCTTCCAATTTCTTCCAATTACCTTGGAAAAATCTTTCTTCACATTAGGAAGCCTATATTTTTACTTCTTCAACCTTTGTTGACGGCAATCCTTCTTCCATTTGGAGACACAGCCTTGATGATTCTTTTTTCTTTTCTAGCACATATGATTTTCTCCCCCTCGACATTTGGTCAACAATTCCCTCTCAATAGCCACAACAAATTAACCTAACTACACTGTAATCTATTCCACTAGATTTTCTCCCCATCCATACCATTGAGAATATCATCAATGATTTCTTCAGTAACAAAATCTTTTATCCATCTACAAATTTTCTCTTAGCACTCCATTTAATTTCTTCGATCCACGACTCACGTGACGATATGAAGAAGAAATCGCAAAACATCTTTTTAGTACCAAACGTCGGACGAAAACAGGTGTGTTATAGACGAGGAAGATACCAGACACAACACCCGGTGCTACCCTTACTTTCTCATCAATCGATTTAAAAGCTCATCCTTTTTCCTTAGATTCTCCATTTTTCTTGTCATGTTGATCTTTCCGATAGCGACTCATATCATAGTTCACCTTTGTGACGAATACATCGACTCTTGTGAGTCCACAGAGACCACAACCTCCACAATTCAACTAAGTGGTGCAGCCTCACGTAAAGCGACCTGAACGACTACACTAGTATCAAGTGCTTGTGTCAAATCTATGCCGTGCCATACTCATACACCATTTCGCGCCAGTAAGTTTAACTTCAGAAGATTTGTTTCATTTTTACGACACTGACAATCTCCATTGCTTATACAAAAGCATGGTAGCTACAAATCCTACAAACCATTTTGGATCTCGATGAAGACCGGTTAGATAACGACTGATTCCCCTTTCCTCATGGATACTCGATGTTTTGCAAAGCGTCGTGACTCGACGATAATTATTTACATACGCCATGGCTACTTCAGCTTGTCTCTTCAAGTTTGGGAAACCTCCTTCAACGCCTACCTACGTAGTCTCATAGACAGAGCTTCTTTCCCTGCCGCCTCTACCAATTTTTCTCTGAGTGACACAATTTCCTTGATAGTACCCTCGATTTTCTTCGCTAATCTTGCCAATCCTAGCCGTAGGTACCTATTCATTTGTTTTGAGCAATTCTTGAATTGAGCCAAATCATCGAAGACGTTAAATTCCTCTTTCAAAACAACTTGATACGTAGTCTGATCTCGTGACAGTTCTTGTTTGATGAGTTGCGAGATTTAGCTAAAATCAAGTTGTTACTTAGTTTAAGGTTTCGATGATTTTGCTTAAAGACGGAACGGCTTACTCCATCGAAACTTAGCCACCCGATAGTTACCTTTGACTACCCACCTCATGACACTCAGAAGTATGGATTTGGATTAAGTCGACATAGGTTACAGCTTTTAGTAGCAATTACCCTTGTCACATAAGTTGCGACCGCGACATTTGAGCCCTGATTTGACTTCTAGGTTCCTTCACCATGACATTGATCTTCGTTGAGCTCTAAGAACAAGCATTGGTCTTGTTGATTCTAATATAGGTGGCTAGATCATTTGCACTAGACTGGCAGTTCGTTAGCAGGAATTGGCCATATGAATTTACGAGCAACCCCTGAACTTTAGTGGTTAACGTGTGAGGAACCGCAAGTAAAGCCTAGCTGGCGATCAACTAGTTATCTTCCCATAAGGTGTCAGCTTGATGATTTATTTCGTGTTGTGGAAGAGCTAACCGAAACCCTCGTTAGGGAAGTTGAGCAACTTAGATAAGACAAGATCCTAATTATAAGTTTATTTGAGCTTAGACCGAGGACATGAGTTACTTGGGAACGAAAGGACCAGGAGAGACTTAAGTACCCACACAATTTTGAGGGACCAGGAGAGACTTAAGTACCCACACAATTTTGAGGACAAAACTCCTTTAACGGGGATTTACTGTAGCAACCGGCATTTTAGGGCAATATTTGTTTATAAAACTTGAAACTATTTGTGACAACCGGTGATTTTTAGTACTCATTTTGATAATAAAATATACTTATTACTACCTATTATATATTTTCTGAGCTTTTTGGACATCATTTAAATTGAAAACGAGAGATTTTCTCGTGAAACGTGAAAGTAGAGCACAACGCAAGTCGGCACGAGTCTGAACCTAATAAAACGTGAAATAATTGATTTTAGATGTTTAGAAGAAACATAGACGTGTAAATAATCATTTTTAACGAAAAACGATTCTAAAAATTATGGCGCAAGTTAGAAAAACTCACGGATAATTTTACTAGCCTAAACGAGCCCGAGAAACGTAACAATTAAAGAATAGCAAAACTGACACTCTTGGTCCCCGCGTTATTTACCCCGCGCCCCTTGTTTACAAAACTTACACAATCTACCCTAGAGGCTAATAAAACCCTACACACACCTCATTCTAACCCTAAACTAATAACATCACTTTCTCTCTCTTTCTCCCTTAACTCGCCGCCGCCGCCACACTACTCGGCCACCACCACCACCGTCACACCGCCACCTCCACCTTCGAAGCAACACTAAACCCACCCTTATTTCATCCTCCTTATCATAGATCTGTGGAGCACGCATCGTATAACCACCCAAACGCGCCACCACCACCGCCACTTCTAGTTGTTTTCTTGTTTTGATAAGAAGGTAAGATAGATCTATGGGTTTAGGTGATAAACTCACCGATTCACAACCTTGTGTGAATCGGTGAGGGTCATAACGAAGCGACAATCGATAAAACTTGTTAAAAGGAGATAAAACTTGTGGTATCATCGTCTTAGTGTCACGTTTTCTTGTCTTAGTATGCGTACCGAGAGCTTAAAGGTCTCGTACGACTTGATATGTCTTGGTTCGAGCTTATTTTTAAGCTCACTAGCTTATTTGGTTGTTTGGTTATTTGGTTTTGTTTGTTGGGTCACCTTGGGTCGCGGCTGGAACCGAACCCACTCATGGCTTTCGGTCAATCATGGTTAGCTAGGATTTGGTTATGTCTTTTGGTTAGAGTCTTGTCCGTTTGGTTTGTCTTGCTCGCGGCGTAGAGTCACAGCCGAGACCTCGTGGTCTCGGCGAGGTAAGTAATATTTGGTCCTATTGGTTGTGGTATACTTGTGGTTGATATGACTTAACTATGACTTGGGAACTCGAGGCGTAGGTTAGAATTTGGCCGAGTGGTTGATGTTGATATGGTGACTTGACACTTGAAACTTGAAATACAAATATAATGTTATGGCTATGAGTGTTAGCCGAGACCTTGTGGTCTCGGTGCGACCTCGGCATGCCCAAATTGATTATTATTGGACTTGTTGATACTTGATACATGTTGATTTGACCCGGCTTATGTGACCAAGGGTTTACTGAGATTTAATTTGGATTCGGGTTATAAGTATTGACCCAAGAAATTGATATGAGATTGTGGCTCAAAACGGAAATAACTTATGACTTGATTTATATTTTTTTGACTTGACATAAACTAACAGGAAGAAATAATAAAGTTTTATCAAGAAATATTAATTGACGAATTATAATTTGTTATTTAATAAGTGATGACAAAAATGGAAATTCAAAATGTGATTATTAATTTTTGGATAACAATGGGAAACATAAGGGTTATTAGACGTTTCGAGACACATTACCCGTAGGGTACCATATTTAGATTTATTAGATTACTTGTTGGCTTGTTTATTAGGTTGTTGATTGGTAGTCAGATTAGTTGGGATTTTGCCACACCGAACTTGGGAAATATATTCTAACTTGGAATATTATTGGACTTTAGACATTATGGACCCTTGGGCACGAAACGACTATAGTACATTAGACTCATGATGAATTTAATGTATTCGAGCCGCAACGGATAACAATGGAAATAATGTCTAACGAACAATAATATTTATAACATTTGTTGTCTAAACTTATTTGGAAATTAACAAAGTCATTCGACTTGGAAACGTCTTATAAACGGACGAGTCATGGCGAATTTCTATTTTAATATATACAACATGTATGTTTTATGAAATTAAATGGGGTTATGGGAAAATACCGACGACTACCAATCTATCCATTTTATTTGGTGTGTTTGCTATGTGTAATCACTTTGGGTTATCTCCGTCATCTCTTTTTGACTTCTTGTCTTATTCTTCGCGACGACTTCGTTATTCGTTCTTCTTTTGGCGTGTGTACTCTTGAGTTAGTGTCTTCCTACCGTAACACAAACGATGATACCAAACTCTAATAAAAGGCTAAAACATGATTAATTTTGGAAATGGAAATGGTTAACTTTGGAAACCCTTGCGCATTTGATTTATGAAATATATTTTGAGACGAGTCTTTATATTATTAGGTCGTGCCGAGTCCGTTGTGCCATGAAGTTCTAGTTGTCGTTGTATTATACTACTCTTGATCTGTTGTGTTGTGCATTGCTTGACTAAGGTGAGTTCTCGTAGCCCCACTTTCTAACATGTTTTACCTTGGACAATGGTACTCAATGCTTTTGAATGTTTTCATGCTGTGATCAACTATTTTCATGATTTTGGACAATATATGTGTTTTGATTGCAATATGTGCTTTACTGTGTGAATTCAAATTGTGTGACTTGGCTTGAACGTGCGCAACTGTTTAGTGATGCTTTTTTAGTATAATTTTGTTAAGTGGCAACCAGTATATCATTTTGGGAAGTGGCACCCAGTACATCATTTGGGAAGTGGCACCCAGACTATGTGTGGACCAATTATGCGTGTTTACAGTCTGAGATAGTTTGCGATCTTTACTATATGCTCATATTTGTATATCTTGCTCACTGTTGTCCTACACTTCATTATTCACAGCTTCGTGGTTTAACTTTCAAACCTACGAGCTCACCAACATTATGTTGACGTTTGCTAGTACCATTTTCAGGTGATCATTGTTAAAGTATTTGAGGGCATGTTTATTGGAGTCAGACTATTTAGTACCTTACTACCATGTTTTCAAGACAATAAGATTTCAACATGGAGATACTTTTACATTCAAGAGTTATACAAGAATTGTTTTGTAATAATGTAAACTATTATTGAAGTTAATGTATGGTGTGAACTGTAATGTTATGTAATGTGCCTTCTTCGTTACATCTCGTGTTTCTGCCTTTGACGGGGTGTGACATGGAGGCTGGGGTGGTGGTGGTGGACGTAGGTGGTAGAGGTGGCAGGTGGTGGTGGTGAAATGACTATACAAACTCAAGGACCAAACATGTAATTTAATAACAAAATTGTCGTTAGTAGGTTAACGGAAGTTAGTAAAAAACCTAAATCGGCCATACAAAAAAAAAGTTGGCCGCCTTTATGTGCAAGAAAAAAAATGAAGTACAAACAAATCCTAAGTTAAATACTTTTTTTTGCCTTTTGCCTTTAAAAAATGACACAAATACTAAGGACCTCATTGCATGTATGTCACGTCCATGCCATTTACATCTATATGCTTTTTTTTTTTCCATTACAACAATTCGAACATTGTGCATAAAGCATTAAAAATATTAACGAACATTTTTTGTTGTGTTATTTATTTAAATGAACATTTTACCTTTACGGGGATAACATACCTGCTTCCGGAGGTAGGCAAGTTGCCTGCTTCCCCTTTGTAAAAAGTTTTAAAAATGTACAATTTAGCCCTTCCGGTAAGCCACTGTTACATATTTTCCCCCTGTCCCCGCCCTTTTTTTCAAAGGGAAGTAGGCAGTTGCCTGCCTCCAGAAGCAGGCATCATTTAAATGATCCCTTTACATAAATCATTATCAAAACAAACACTTTTAAAATTATTTACCAAAAATGATTTAATGAACATTTTTTGCAAGCCCTTTAAATATGTTTACTTTAAGTAAAGTTCAAATGATATTTGGATTCAAAAGTATGATGACAAGTTTACCTAGGTAAAAATTTAGTGCAAGATAAGTTTAAGAAATTACTTACTACAGTAAAAAAAAATTAATCGGCTTGATTGTAATGACATTACTTAAAGTCAACAAATATGTTCGAGATAGAAACAAAACAAAGAATGTCTTTTCTACTTGGAGTAAGGGCGATCTGGATAACAGGCCTGATGTGAGTTTGTTGAAGAAATTGAAAGCTGTGAAATTTGCAATAAAAGAGTGGAGGAAGGTTGAAAATGATAAAAGTAAAAAAAGGTTACATGATTTGCAACAAAAAGTTGATACTTATGATCTCAAAGCGGAAACTTGCCCCCTGAATCAAGCCGAGAGATTTGATAGATGCACTCTTAAATATCAACTTTTACAAAGTGACCAAGAAAGAATCTGGGATTTAAATCAAAAAGCTAAAGTGAGATGGGTTAAGGAAGGGGACGAAAACTCCATCTTATTTCATGGTTACATTAATCATAGAAAGAGGCGAAATCGTCTACATGGTCTACACATTGGTGGTTTGTGGGTCACAAATCCTTCTCTTATTAAAGATGAGGTATTTGATTTCTTCTCTTGTAAGTTCAGGGAAGAGACTTTTTCTAGACCTGCCTTGGTGAGCAATTTTTTCAAGAAACTTTCAGATGCTCAAAGTTCATCTTTAGAGTCTCCTTTTACGGTTGAGGAAATAAAGATAGCGGTCTGGGAATGTGGTAATGACAAATCACCGGGTCCCGATGGTTTTACGTTTAATTTTATCAAGAAATTTTGGGATTTGCTCTGTCCTGATATCACTAAGTTTGTGATGCATTTTCATAAAACTGCGACTATTCATAAGGGGTGTAATTCATCTTTTATCTCCTTACTTCCTAAGGTCCGTGATCCTATCTTACTTGGCGATTATAGGCCTATCAGTCTCATTTGGTGCCTTTATAAGATCATTGCTAAAATCTTAGCATTAAGATTGAAAAATGTGATCTCTTCGGTAATTAGTGAGGTTCAGACCGCATATGTTGAAGGTAGGCATATTCTTGATGGCCCTTTGATTTTAAACGAAGTCATCTCATGGGTAGGGCTGTTCAAAAAGCTCGCGGCTCGTGGCTTGCTCGAAACTCGCTCGAAAAAAGCTCGAAAAAAGCTCGCTCGAAATCGGCTCGTTTATAAACGAGTCGAGTCAAGCCGGCTCGGTTTGTAAACGAGCTGAGCCCGAGCCAACGTCGGCTTGGCTCGTGGCTCGCTCGTTAGCTCGCTCGTTGGCTCGCTCGTTAGCTCGCTCGTTTGGCTCGTATATATATATATATATATATATATATATATATATATATATATATATATAATAACTAAACTTTAGTTATATATAATATAATATATACAACTAGATGAAAGAGTAATTCAAGTTTTTGGAAATGCTATTTTGTTAACTTCTAGATGAAAGAAACTCAAGTCTGTTATTTTGTTAATTATTTTGATGGCCATATTGCAGAACTGCAGAACTAATTTTTATTAGAATTGAATTAGTATTTGACATTTTGACCTGGATTAAAATCGTGTAGCTTATTTTTTGTTTTTTTATGTTAAAGTATATCCCATTCAATGTAAACGAGTGGGCTCGACGAGCCACAAGCTGGCTCGAGTATTTGACGATCCGAGCCCGAGCTCAACTTTTCGGCTCGTATAAATAAACGAGCCGAGCCGAGCCCAAGCCTACCCTGGCTCGGCTCAGCTCGGCTCGTTTACAGCCCTACTCATGGGTTAAAAAGAAAAACAAAAAATGTCTAATTTTTAAAGTTGACTTCGAAAAAGCATTTGACTCTTTAAATTGGGATTTCCTTGATTCAATGATGCTTCAAATGGGTTTTGGTGCTATTTGGCGTAAATGGATTCGAGGGTGTTTAAACTCGGCTTTCACTTCGGTTTTAGTTAATGGTTCTCCAACTAAAGAATTTCAATTAAAAAGAGGGGTTAGACAAGGTGACCCCTTGTCTCCATTTTTTTTTTTTTATTATCGCTGCTAAAGGATTGCATATTGCTATGTTAGAAGCCATGAGTAAAGGTAGATATAATGGTATTAAAATTCCAAACTCCGAGCTTTCTCTTTCTCATCTTCAGTTTGGCGATGATGTTATTTTTATGGGCGAATGGTCACAAGAAAATGCCCAAAACCTGATCCGTATTCTTAGATGTTTCTATCTCTCTTCCGGGCTGAAAATAAACTTGAAAAAAAGTAAACTTTTTGGTGTCGAGGTTCGAGCTAATGAAGTTTCAGCCTTGGCTAGAAAACTTGTTTGTGAGATATCTTCATTTCCTTTCACATATTTAGGCCTTCCTGTTGGAGCTTCCATGTCGAGATCTATTCATTGGCAACCCATTATTGATCGTTTTAGAGATAAGTTATCTTCTTGGAAAGCAAAAAATGTTTCATACGGAGGCCGTTTAACTTTAGTCAAATCAGTCTTAGGAAGTCGATTTTTTTAAAGCCCCTTTAAAAGTAATTAAGGTGAAGGAATTAGAAGATGATTTTTTTGGGGTGGAGGTCGGGGTGATTCTCGAAAAATCTCTTGGATTGCATGGGATAAAGTTCTATCATCTTCTGAATTTGGTGGCCTAAATATTTGAAGTCTCAAAGCTCTCAATTGGTCTCTTTTGGCTAAATGGTGGTGGTGCTTCAAAACGGAAAAGAATCCGCCTTGGAAGAAAGTTATTTGTTCTTTTCATGGTTCAGATGGAAAATTAGGTGTTGTAAATGATGGTGGCTCTCGTGGTGCTCGGGGAAAGATTGTTTGTATTGGGAATGAATTTGCAAAAATTGATATATCTTTTTCATCTTCATTTCATAAGAAGATTGGGTCAGGTGAAGAAACAAGATTTTGGACAGACATTTGGAGCGGTAACACGACCTTTTGTGAAAAATATGCACGTCTTTTTGCTTTAGAAAGAGACCAAAGTTGTCATGTGAATCAAGAGCTGGTGGGTTTGGATTCTTGTCATTCGCGGGTTATTTGGACGTGGCGTAGGCCAATCAGGTCAGGTAGAGAACATTGTGAATTTAATGATCTTCAACATGAAATTTCAAGTATTATTCTTTCTTCGAATCAAGATTCTTGGCGTTGGTCTCTTAATCCATCAGGTGAGTTATCCGTTTCTGCTTTACGAGCAATTATTGATTCCAAGTTGTTGGAGCAAACAGGTACCAAACTTTATTGGAATAATCTTGTTCCCGGTAAAATCAATATTTTGGCATGGAGGATTCGAAATTATAGGCTGCCAACGAGAGCCAATCTTGATAAAAGAGGAATCGACCTTCACTCTATTTTATGTCCGTTTTGTGAGGAAAAAATTGAAGATGAAGATCACCTTTTTGCTCTTTGTACCTTTTCTCGGAATATTTGGGATTTGATTCGAAAATGGTGGGGGTTGGATGTGATCCCCCTAGATGGCGCCTTGAATGTTCTTGATATGGCTGATAATGGTGATTTGAATCTCAGGGAAAGAACAAGTTCTTTTTTCGATGTTGTGGTTTTATGTGCTATAGGGTGGATATGGAGGGCTCGGAATCTTCTAGTTTTTCAAGCGGTTAAGGTTAATACGATGAAGATGATTGATGACATTATTGCGACATCTTATCTTTGGATAAAACATAGAGCTAAGTTTTGTAGTATTTCTTGGATTGATTGGTGTTGCAATCCGAGTGTTATTTGTATTCATTTGTAATCTTTTGTTGTTTTGTCAATGCTAGCTTCTTACTAGCATGTGTCTAATAAATTTCAGCCGTTCAAAAATAAAAGTAAGTTATTAAAACTACGTGTTATAGAGAAATAGGTTACATAAATAATGTTTCTTGCATGACCACCTTCAAGATCACCTAATTGATCTCTTTTGTTGTGGTAACATGTTCTCATATTATAACACAATATTTACCTAGCTTATGGGGGTGTTTGTTTCAGTTTATAGCTTATTTGATTTTGAGCTTATGTTTCATAAACTCATTTTTGTGTCTCATTTTGAAACTTTTATGCTAATATAAGTTTATCATGTTATAATAAACATATATTAGCTGAAAAAGTTTTGAAATAAAACACAAAAAGTAAGCTTATAAAATATTAGCTCAAAACCAAATAAGCCATAAACCGAAACAAAAAAACCCTACATGTCAGCAAATTATATATTGGTTCGTCACTTTATACTTTATAGATTATAATTATATATACTAAATTATAAATCATTTGTGACTTCCTATAAAAGGAAGTCTTAATATTTTAAGACAAAAAACATTACTATAAAAGAAAAATTAGAAAATTAATATAAAATTTGGAAAATTTAAATCTCATTTAAAACATATAGTAATATCCTCTAATAATGATATATTTTATTAGAATTGTTTATAACAAAAGCGCACTAAACTTATAACCACCAATTTAATGCTAAAATTTAAAAAATAAAAATCTTAACTATTTACACTATTAATAACTTAGACGTTCTACTTTTGAAAAAACATATATTTACTACGTTATAAAGTATTTAGGACATGCTAAATAAGTAAGGTTTAAAATAAAAAACATTTGCTCGTCATAAAAATAGTCACCGGGTATACAACGCCACATTGCGCGGGTACCCTCCTAGTTATTCTTAACAAGCACAAACTCCTTTTCACGATGTTGGACAATACGTTTATAAGATTTTGATCTGAATATTGGTATATGGTTTTATTTGAGCCCAGTTAGCTTGTAGGCAATTTCTGACCGCCACGGCCCAACTCAATTTGGCCTCGGGTTAAGGTTTCTAATTGGAACATGAAGCTCCACATTACTTGTATTGTAGTTACTTTGATTCACTGTATAATTTTGTCTGAATCACAATTTGAAAAAACACAATCATTTGAGTAGCTCAATTCCTTCATTTTATCGATTTACAATTTTCATTAATTCCTCCATTTTACAGAAGACCAACTAAAAGCTTAATTCCTCTTTGCTACAATGCTACAACATCAATTACAGTTACTAAAAGATGACGTCACCATATAACCCTTATGAGCAACAATCAACAGACTAATTGACCAGTCCCTTTTTCCCAAAAAAAAAAAAAAAAAAAAAAAAAAAAGACTAATTGACCAATCAATAAAGAAAACATACACCATGCAACTAAAACCTAAAATCCTGACCAAAAATTTCATCATCTAAAGGTTCGCCACGTGCCACCTTGCAACATTGCACATACAACACCGTATTTGCCGCAACATAGTAAACAATCATCAACAATGAACACACGTAATTCACACTGACTTGAACACCTTCAAACTTGAATACCTGTGATTTCGGGGTTGGAAAATAAAGAGAAATGGAGAGAAAAAGAAAGAGTTGTAGTGTTGAAACGAAGAAAAATGATATGAGTTGTGTTGGGAAGGACATTATAGCCGAAAATTTTGAGGAGCAAAAGAGAAATATCGAGTGGTTTTTTTGGTGGTGGTGAATTGGTGATAGTAATAAAATGTTGGATTTTTATAAAATTATTTTTTTATAGGTTAATATTAATATGCTAGTTGTTCGAATGTATTTAGATAAAATTAAGATTTGTTTAACTAGTGGGTTTTTTAAGCTTATCTTTTATTATTTTTAAGCATGTCGAATAAAAAGAAATCTAATAAGAGGAAAATTAAGCTTCCAACGAAATACAACGATCATATATTGGGTAATTTGAGCCAAAAGCGTACTGAAGTTAGAGATGATGAAACAGAGGAAGAAATTAGGGCACAAAATTTGGGGGAAAATGAATTTGTTGAGGAAAATGAGATGAATACGGAAGGAGTTGCAGGAAGTGATAGTGAATTGAAGAAGAATGATGGAGGTGTTAGGGAGATGAATGTTGAGATTGTTTGCAGCAAGGAGGTTGAACAGAGCACTGAGTTGAATACACAGGATGATGTTGTAAGTACATCTCATTCTCCTGATAGAAATGATATTGATGTGAATACTGTGAATGAAGGACTTATTGATAGTGATAGGAATAAGGAAACTCTAAATAAAACTGATAACTCTTATGCTAAAATGGTTGCTAAGGATGCTATAACTGTAACTAAAAACTTGATGTTTATAGCACCTAAGGTAAAAGAGGATGGCGAGGAAACAGTTTTATTTGATGAGGATATAGTGCTTAAAGGTAGTGTGAAATGGCAGTTCACTATTTGTGGTTATTTTGTGGGTAAGAATATGATGATTCATGAACTGAGGTATCATATTAGGAGAATGTGGAGTAGGTATGGGCTAAAAGAGGTGATTTTTAATGCAAGTGGTGTGAATTTGTTTAAGTTTCAAAATGAAAGTGGAATGAATAAAGTCTTAAATCAAGATCCATGGATGGTTAACAATAGGCCATTGTTTGTACAAAAATGGAACCCTGAGATAGGGCTACTGAAAGTGGAACCAACCAAAATGCCACTATGGATCAAAATGGTAAACATTCCAATGGAAGTTTGGAGTGTGGAAGGCATTAGTGCTATGGCTAGCAGTCTAGGCAAACCATTGGTGATGGATTCTGTTACAGCTCATATGTGTCAGTTTGGTGTAGGAAGGGCAGATTATGCAAGAGTGTTAGTGGAAGTTGAAGCTGGAAAACAAATGAAGTCTGAAATCAAAATTGAGTATACTGATATGAATAAGTGTTTAAAAGGGACAAAAGTGGTGAAAGTTGAGTATGATTGGAAACCTGATTGTTGCTCTCTTTGTAAGGTGTTTGGGCATGTGGTTGATCAGTGTAATGTTAGACCAAGGGCTGAGAAAGAAATCCAAGATAAAAGAGAAGCAGAGATTAAAGTTCAGGTAGCTAATAAGCCAATGTTTCAAGAACAGTTTGCTCCAGTGCAAAATAGGAAAAGTAATATGCAGCAGCAAAACAGGAATTGGCAATATAGAAGTAATTACAACAACTATCAAAGACAGGAATATAGGAAGAAGAATGGAGGGAATGATAAGGGTAAAGATGTTGTTAAGGAAACTGCAACAGCATCAACTTCAAAGGCCAATAATGGGAAGTTTGTGAATGAAAATGTGAACTCTAATAGATATGAAACTTTGAATGAAGGAATAGTTGAAAACACAAACCCAAAAAGCTATGATGATGAATTCCCTGCCTTCCCTATTCCACAAAACCAAAATGGTGTTACTAATGGAACAACAGTGGAAGATGATATAAGGTTACAAGTGGAGAAGAAGATGGAATTTATTGATAAGCTTGTGGATGATAAGAGGATTCCTAATGTTGAAGAATCAAAACTATGGTTTGAAACTGTAAACCAGCTTCTATACTACAAGAAAAAATGGGAAGTAAAATGGAAAAAAGAATGCCCATATGAGTAAGAGGGATCTGATTCTTACTGGAATTTCATAAAATGAATATAGTAGAATTTGGAGGGCTGGATTCTGATTTGTCAGTATAGTGCTATTTGTATGAGTTTATGGTTTGTATGTTAGTGTGGTTGTTTTGTTTTAGCTCCAAATTTAGATGTTATGGCTTGTCATTAGCTCTATTTTGGATGCTTTTCATGTAGTTTGGTATTGAGCTAATATATTTTTCACCTTTGCACCAAAAAAAGTGGGTTTTTTAAGCTTATCTTTTATTATTGTTATTATTATGATTATGGATGAATATAATTATATATGTATATGTATATATATAATTTTAGCAATAAGTTATGCTATTTGCGATTGACATTTTATAAGATAGTTTGAAAATTTCATGCACGAAAGTGAAATCAAAGTAATATTTTCCCTACTAATAATGTATTTGAGACTTTCTATCTTTAGAAATCTTAAAAAATTAAGTTAACACACCTTTTATTATTAGCAATTATTAAATTAAAATTTAAAAATATATGAATTGCACATTAAATTAGATGTTACAATAATAAATATAACTAATATAACAAATTTAATATGTTTATAGTTAAAATTAACAACTTTTTAAATTTGTATATATAATAATATAGCATATCAATTCTTCATAATCTCAAAACACAAACACGCAATCTCTAAAATTGTTATCCCTTTATAGAAAATTATTAAACAATATTGGCAAAAAAACCGTAAAATCAAAAATTTGTTAAACGAAATTCGCCTTTGAACTCGCCGCTTTGCGCGAGTACCATGGCTAATTTTTTAAAGGTAGAAGGAGGATGCTTAGATGTGCTTATTCAAACTCTTACCAACTTTATTTTATGACTCAAATAGACAACACTTTCGTGTAGATGTGAGAAGAAACTTTTTTTAAAACGACTTTTAACTATCTCACAATATTTATATCACAAATCTATCTCATATGTTCGAAGGACGACTTGAACTCACAATCAATTGGTTTTCAAGCTTCTCATACATTGGGACACAAACCATTTGGTATGCGAGAAGAAACTTATTTTTCAAAATTCTCGTACAAGTATGATACACTTGGTCAATGTCTACCCATTCTTCAAGCCTTCCCGGCAGTCACCTCTACTATAGTAATTCTTTGTTCACAAATCTTAATTCAACATTAACAAAACTTAGATATTTTTGTTCAAACAAATCTTAAACCCTTAATGTGGATGATACATACTCGTGAACCACAAAGGCATTCACAAAACAAGGCCCCGCCCATGAAGTGGATGGGTCTTGTATTGGTGGGTGCCATTACGGCATTACCTTCCTTGTTGCCATTCCTATTTATTCACTAAAAATTAACCCTTATCAAACAATTGAACCGGACATATATACCTATAATTGAACAAAATATAACAAGCATATAATCGTAGGGAAGTTTAGTCACGGACAAAATTGGTTCATCCACATAATATGAAAATGAAATTACATTTCTACCCCTAACATTTGTTTACCATTAGTTTTTCAATATTGATCCTTTTACATATATTGCCACTTCGATCTACCGATTATTACTGGCCATGGTACAAGTGTTAATGTTAATTAATAAAGTATATTAACAGCTTGTTGTTATCCTTTGTCTAATAATATTGATAAAGCATTCGTCTATTAATAATTGAATAACATAATCATTATTAATTTGAATAACATGAATGTTACTTGATCTATGACATAGTTAGAACCATATTAAATTATATTTCAACATATGCAATTCTTGCTTTGAAAGATAATCATAATCATTATCATTTGCTTTAAAAAGCGATATTAGAGTTACGTAGTACTATCAACCGTTGGTTTATGCCTTTGTGCTTGAAAGTTACGTACTACTATAAAAAATAAAAAATAAAAAAATAAAATAAAAAATAAAAAATAAATGAACATTTGATTAAATTGCTACTTTAAAATATAACTCTAAATTCATTACTTACATATAAAGCATTTGATCGCACTCCGTAATTTAAAAGCATAACAAAAAAGCACATTTAAGAAATAAAGTAATGTTTGACAAGATTGTTTGGGTAAGGTTGTGAAATTAAACCGATAAACTAAGGTAAAGTTGTGAAACTGACAAACTAAGGTAAAGTTGGCAATTGAACTAAAAGTCAAAGGATTATACTGAAAAATAAGGGTGCGTTTGGTTCGTAAGTTGGATTGAAATTGGATTCGGATTTGCGAAAGGTTTGAAAGAAATAATAGAGAGAGAAAATATAAATTATATATATGTTTGATAATTTTTATTATTTTTGTTTGAAATTAAAAAAATAAATAAAAAAATAAGTAATAAAAGTAAAAATAATATGTGGCTCAAAAAATTCATCAAATAAAAAAAAAATGATTGGTTGGATTCAAAAAAACCTACCAAAATAGGTTGGTTTCAAAATTTGAATCCAAATACCATAGTAGGGGAATCAAAATTGTACCAAACAAAGTATTCAAGAATTCTTTGATTCAAAACCTCCGATACCCTTATACCAAACGGACCCTAAAATGCACTAAAGTTAAGGGCTGAGCAAACGACCCGAACGGACCGGACCGACCGAAGGACCGACCGAGACCGGACCGGACCGGACCGGACCGACCACATTCGGTCCGGTCCTCGGTCTTGGCATTTTGGCTAATTCGGTCCTCAGTCCAGTCGGTCCGGTCCGGTCCGGACCACAATCCGATTATTTGGCCTTGTTGGACCGACGGACCGACCGACGGACCGACCGAGACCGGACCGGACCGACCACATTCGGTCCGGTCCTCGGTCTTGGCATTTTGGCTAATTCGGTCCTCGGTCCGGTCCGGTCCGGTCCTTGACCGATGCTCACCCCTACACTAAAGTTAAGGGCAAACATAAAAAAACAAAGCAATAAATTATTGAGGGTAGAAATGTAATTTCAGTTATATTAGCTGCGGATGAATCATTTTGGTTCCGTGGATAAATCAACTCCTACAATGGTAAGGGGACAAGGAGTGATCATTTTGAAACTTTCAACCCTCCCAAATTTAGCCAATAAAATTATGCCAATTCAGCTCAACCCTCCAGCCCTCCCAACCAATTTCACTCGCGCCCATGATTTTCCAGCCCTCCCAAATTTTTTTATTTTTCCCCCCTAAACTATTAAACTACACAATTTATAACTAAAACATTTTATAACTAATCACAAAATGCATATCTCAAACATTAATTAGAAGAAACTTTATACTTTATAAAAGTTGTGTAAAAAAAAGTTTTAGAAAAAAAAAATGAGGCTCAGATCTGTTTAGACGATGGGAACATGTGGATAAATCAGCCATGGCTGCAAATATTCAAAAGGTTGCAATATTTTACCATCCTCTGAATTTATTTGCCCCGCCAAGATGCAAGATCATCTCTAAATCATGTTCCAATTTCACAACTTGGATCAATAAGAAAAATATCATCACAACCTCTAATTAATAAGAAAAATATTATCACAGCCAAGATCCGGCCAAATTTTCAAGATCCGGCCAAACATAATCACAGCCAATATCCGGCCAAAAAACCATCACAGCCAAGATCCGGCCAAAAAACCATCACAGCCAAGATCCGGCCAAACAATCACAGCCAAGATCCGGCCAAACTTTTTTTTTTTGCTTTGAATGCCCAACGTTCCAAATTGACAAGTTTCAAAAGAATTAAAAGTTACAAACCACCCCCATATAAAGTTCACAATAGCAGCTTCACCAACGGGTAATATACCCGCTCACCAAACCGTTTAAGCCAACCCGCTATAGGCGGAATGGTGTTACCGGCGGTATGAGGAGCCCGCTGGGCAACCCGCCAGCCCACTTCGAGCACCCTAAGGTTCACCATATCCGAATTCTAAAGCACTTACAGAACTACCCAAAACATTTCAAGGATTTCCCAAAACAGTCGCAACTTATTCGGTTTGTGTCTCGTATGTGGTACTCAGCCTTATAACTTTGTAATTATTGATTTTGTTTTATAATGTTTTACCGGGCCAACCAATTAGCAACCAAAAATAATAATAAAAAAAATAAAATAAAGTAGCACTTGTGCAGTCTAACTTGTGATTATTAGTAAGATCAGATTTATTAAGTTTGGATAGCTCATTAATCACTCATATAGTAATATCACTAATAGTTAGTGTAACGACCAAGATCACGTTGAGGAGGTCGGGGAAACTCGAAATAAAGGTTAAACATGGTAGAATCGGTTTATTGATTGGCGGAGGTGTGTATGTTTTCTAGAGAGAGATAGTAAAGAAAACACACACACCTCCAAGTAAAATGAGAATCCCACCTTCCTAGTTGTGACTAGGAAGGTATTTATTACAACAATACAAGTCTAACTTAGCCCTAATGTCTAAACTAGCCCTTGTACTTAAATGTTATTGCAATTCCCGACTATAACAAAACTTTAAAGCTAACAATCTCTCCCCAAAGTGATGTTATACGGGAATTGCTTACAATGTTCCCTACAAGTAAAATTCAATACAAAACATGAGAATGATCTTCAAACTTCATTACTTCGTTCGGCTTGCAGAATCTTCTCAGCTGTCATTTCTTTACTTGTAGACGAACCATGTGAGCAAATTCTAATTAGGGTTTAATTCAGAGTGCCCTGAGTGCTCTCCCCTAATTAGTGCTCTCCCCCAAACTGACAGCCTTCCTTATGAGGAGTGCCCTGAGTGCCTTGAATCTGTTCTCTGTTCGAGGGAATAAAGTATCAACATCTTTATCTCACCAAATGCATCCCAGTTATTTTTCCATGAGAGATCAGCCCGTACATTTCTCTCCCCTGCTGGTGACGATTTATCGGAATCAGCATACTGATGTGTACGTGAAATACAAACTGGAAGCCCTTTATCAGGAATCATATCAGCCCGTGAGAAGATGTCGATATACCCAATCTACTAATAATACCATTTGAATCGTCTAACTCTTTATCAACCTCCTTTATAAAAAAACAACGGCTTTATGTAGTGACTACTGAGGGAGAAAACCCACTATGACGAATTTGAGACTGAAGTAAAGTAACCCAAACTTGTGACTTAAACTTGCACTTTTGTATGACTAAGAACCTATACTGAGCACTAACGCGACGTCGAAGCATAGGTCGTTTCATATACCCATCCATCCTTCCTTAACTGTATATGAACCTCTCTTGAATTATCCACATCTTTGTGTGACACTGAGTACTACAATGTATCTCCTTTAAGTGATAGTTAACTAGGTCTTCGTCCATCCACCCCTTGACCTATGAAAACTAGATAACCCAAGACTTAATCATTGAATGCTCTGTGAGCCGTTTAAGATCGAGCAAGGATCTTGAAGAATCATGCATCCAACCAACCTCGATATCTTCAAGATACTAAGTACACGCACCTGTGATATTCCACTTCAACTTCAAATAGGTAATAATGAATCATCATCCTTGTAGTCACGGTTGATAACAATCAATTTTGTAGCCATTGTCATTTGATTGTGAATCTTGACCAGGATCTTTTTGGCTATACGTGGTAGGATTTGAGGATGTATACCAGAAATATCATTTGTGATTTTGGTGTGAAATATGCCATAAAATGACATTCTAATGATGCTGGAAAAATTTGAGTTTAAGAAATTTTTACGCTAAAAATTCCCCGAAAAATTCGAATTTTGACCTAAAAATTTGAATTTTGGGCCAAAATTTTCACTCTTGTACCAGAATTTGAATCTCGCGTAAAAATTGACCGTTAAGTCACTCCTCTGAATTAAATTTTACTCAAATTTTCCCGCCAAAAAACTCTGAATTGCGATAAGTTAGGCCTGTCCGATATCTGAATTGGCAGTATCGTCCGATAATGGTTTGCGATAAAAGTTGTCGGACAAAGCTGAATTTGCCGAATTGCGATAAACTGGACAAATTTGAATTGCGATAAAATCTCAGTCTTGAATTGCGATAAGAACTCAGTTTTGATTTGCGATAACACCACCTTCTGAATTGCGATAGAACACAACTCTGAATTGCGATAAAGCCCAGTCCTTGAATTGCGATAAAACTCAAACTTTGCAATTTCGATAGAATGCCCTTATCGCAATCTTTACAAGATTGCGATATGATATGATGAATTTCGATAAGTGTCTGCTCCCTCTGAATTGCGACAAATGGCAGTTTTACCAACTCTTTGTCCTTATCTCACTTGCCCACTGACTCAGCCATGCTTGTCATATCCAACCACTTTGACCAACTTCTATCAATAATTCTTGAACAAGAATTATACGCAACACAAAAAGAACAATGATTATCCAAAAACAAATATTGAATAATCTTCTTGAATTATTGTCGATCTAAGTACTTAGAACAACAAAAAATCCAGCCTTTGACCACAAGATTCTTAGTGAAGAACTATCAAGTCTACACAAACCCAACTCGTTAGGACTAACAAAACAACCTTGAACCTTAATCTTTGTGTACGATTCCAAGATAAGCAAAAAAGCTCACGTTTTTATAACAAAAACGCAACTTTTGGTTACTGTGAAACAAGAACCGAACACAAACAAGATAAAACACACTAAAAATCACATTTTTTACCTCAAAGACACAACGATTCGCCACCTGGTTAGCTCTTGATACCAATTGTAAATACCGAACTCCTTTCTTTATCACACACAAACACACGAAACAATGAGACACTCAAGAACAATATAAAGATGAGAAACAATGTAATGTGGATCGTATGGTTTGGATTGAAACCGAATGTATATTAGCTTTGAAAGAGATAATACACAAACTAGAAATGTACACACTTACACACACTCTCACCTTTTGCTATGAGGACTAAGAACTAATGTGGTGAGAGTGTGTGATTATATATGTCGACCTAGCCAACACCAAGGGCTTTGGTGGGCTTTTACTTAGGCTATGATGTGGGCTAATGTTAGCACTACACTTATACATTTAAGATACTAACACATCTAATGCCATTATCCCACTAACTAGACTAAACATTACAAATGACACTTAAGTTCCATTAACAAATGACCATCACTTTCACAATTAAATAAATTAATTGCTAACAATCTCCCCCTAAGGGATGGTCATTTCAATGATGCTCCCGTGATTGGTCTTTTGTGTAATACCTGAAAATCTAAAATATGTAAAAAGACCAAAATGCCCCTATGATCTAAAACTTTTGCATAACTAGTCCAAATTGCACCAAATTGATTCCAAAGCTTAACAAACTAATAAATTAAGGTACCAAACTATTCCAAGTATCATATGACACATGAAATAAGTCACATGGACCCTATAAAAATTGCTTAGGCCGAATTTATATATTATGTACAATTAATTATTTAATTAAAGATAACTTAAATAAGGAAAATGCTAATCAAATATCAAATTGATTTGGCCAACTATGGGATCCGAAATTTTGGCCTTCTAATCCCCCCCCCTACACGGCATTCTTCATTTAAAATAGTCCCATATCCCTTTCTTCTTCACAAAACCAAAATTCGATCCAAAGAAACCCTAAAAACCTAAAATAATTCGTCCTTTGTGAATCCGATTTTTCCAAGGTTGATACCTATTTTTCTCACGATCCTTGGAGTCTAAGGAGTACTAGAAAAATAATCCTAGAGGTGTTCGTGGGCTGTTTCATTCGTGGCAAATCCTTTCTTGTCGAACCTTTGTTTTGAGGTAATATTTCCAAATCGATGCTACGATTGTTGTACACTCCATTTACCATTTTTCTCACGTTCTATTACTCATTTATAACCTACGAAAATTAGCTTGGAGGCTGGTGGTGGCTGATTCGATCGTGGGAATTAATTTCCTAGTCGCGCTAAACGTATAAGGTATACTCTAAAATAATTCATACGAGCCAAACTAAATTCGTCCATCATTTTTACCATGTTCCTCATGTCGAATATGATCTATGAAAATTGTTTTCAAGGTTGTGAAAGAGCTCGTGAAGTCGTGGTGAATTTGGAACCCCATCGAGTGCTATAATTCATTTGGCTTATTCTACACGTTCGAATCTTGGTTTGACAATTTTCCCTTACTCTATGATCAGTATGAACACCATATAAATTGTGCTATTCGACTCATGCATGATCCTTATGTCGTTTGTGAATTAATCTAGAAATCGACCCATAATTCTAAATCACATGAAATCGATTGAACTAAACCCTATGAGTAATTTTATGGACACAATATGATTATGTTATCATGAGAAAAATATGTATTTAATTTATCATGGCCTTTAGAATTGTTTTTCGAATTAAAGTTAAAACCGGATTTTGAAAATAATTTGGGAAAAATCATAGCCGATTGAATTTAGGGCTTGAATTGGTAAATTAGGGTTTGTTGTAGGGTGATAATTGATAGGTAATCATGACATAATTATTGGGATTCTCTAGGGCTTGTTTCAAATCAAGTAAGGGGTATACGATTTTACTTTTAAACCATAAGGATCGAAATTGTCATTTTAAATCTTGTGGGTCACTTTTGGAACTTTATAAATATTGTGGTAGTCGTATGAAAATGTATTGGAGGGACCTTTTGTGTAAATTAAATGTCTAGGGTTTATTTTGAAATTTTATAAAAGTTATAAGTCGATTTTGTAAATAATTAAACTAGAGGGACTAAACTTGTAATTCTGGGAAACTTATGGTACATTCGTGTAATAAGTCCTAATTAAAGTGTTTTGGGTCATTTGGATAATTTAAAGGGCCTATATGTAATTATTATTAATTAAAGGACGATTTATAAAATAAGGACTAATAATGAAATTGTTATAACATGAGGGACTAAAGTTGTAAAATCTAATTTCTAAGGGTTATAAATCGTACATCATTTAAAATAAGGATATAATATGTAAATTGATAAAACTAAGGACTAAACATGTTAACATGAATAATTAGGGCTTAATATGTAAATTTACTAACTAAGGGACCAAACATGTAAAATTATGAAACCTCAAGGGTATAAAGTGTAAACTTGAATAAGACTAATATTAATTTAACCTAATTTATAATTATGGAAATATTACTAAATATAGAAACTTACTAAATAAGGAAACTTTCTAAAAATGGAAACCTGCTAAAAATAGAAAGTTACTTAATATGGAAATGAGATCTTTAGTAATCATGTCTTTACTCCTCTAGGTGTGAAGAGGGAGTAATCCTGTGCTCGTTATCATCTTTTCAGTGTGATCTTTGTCAGGCAATAAGGTACAGATATTCTGCTTCTTTGATAAGAGGCCTTCATTCTCTTATTATGACTTCGATTATTGAACCTCCATGATATTGAACCTTTGCTTATGAACCTTTCATGCATGAACCTTTGCCTATGAACCTTGACCATGAACCCTTGCTTATGAACCATGATTATGAACTATTGAAACATGATTTTGACCTATGCAAGTAAACTTAAAACATGATTCATGATACTTGACCTTTACCCTCAGTTTGATACTACGAGCCACTCACTAGGCATGAGGGTTTCATGTCCATGTCAGTCGATGCACCGATGGCATGACTCTAGGGCAGGAGAGTGATGACCTGTCCCGTCCCTGCATGTTATGTTTACGTAGAGGCAGATTATGGCCACCTGGGGCGTATGGATGCATCCTAGATTTGTTCATGTACATGTTATGTTATGTTATGATATTCATGGTGACTGATGGTGTGTGCGATACACGTCTTTCACACTCCGGGAGCTAGCTACTCCAACCCATGATGAGGTCACCCCTCATATATATACAGGATACTAAGAGGTCTCCCCTCTACATGTTTATGGCTATGATTATGATTATGTTTATGATTTCATGTTATGGGCTCGTAGTGGATTACTGACCTTCCTTTACCATACACCTTTATCCTTTACCTTATGACACCATGTATTCTTACCATGTACTCATGCTTCCACTCTCATTTATTCATGTATTATTCATTATGCTACTGCTTGTTACGTTATATCTGTTCACTGAGCTCTAGTAGCTCAGCCGCGTTTTCTTTTCCCGCGGTAGGTAATTAAGCTAGGAGTTGGGCATGGCTTTGGGGTTGAGTGCACTTGAGTGGAGCTTGTTCTTTATAGCTTATCTACCATTTGATTTCTTTGGACTTTATGTTGCCATTGTTTAGGCATTGAACTCATGTACTTCTTTATTTTCATTTCATTTGGATATAAGTCATGTTGACTTATTATTGGATTATGTATTGACTTCCGCTATTTTGATTTATGGATACTATGTTGTTCTGATATGAAACCATATATTTGTGATATCTTTACCCTTGTCGGGTTGGGGTGTTACAATTTATGGTATCAGAGCCAGGTTTCCGAAACCCGTTGGCTTAGGCCTTTGACCTGTGAGGATTGGGTAGACATTAGGTTTTCCTTTCGCGTACTCTTTTCCGTATTCTGCTCTGTCATATTTTGTTTCACCTTACTAATCGTCTTCGTAATTCTATAGATGGTTAACACTCGTCACCAGGAGTATAACAGTGGAGGAGATGCTGAAATCCCCAATTTGGAGGAAATGGTGGCTAATGCTGTAGCCCGTCTGCTACCTGGCCTTAACACTGAGGCGGTGGTCAACCGACTTATCAGTGGTGGAGCTGGTCCATCTGGGGGTGCTGGCAGTTCTTCTGGTGGTGGGGGCCGACCCACTACTATTAATGGGTGGCTGGAGAGTTTTAATAAACTCAAGCCGTTGTCCTTCACTTCTGCTGCTACTCCTCAGGCAGCAGAAGATTGGATCACCCACATGGAGAAACTGTTCGAGGTGTTAGGTTGTGAGGACGGGTTCAAGACTCGTCTGGCTGTGTTCAAACTAGAAGGTGACGCGCTCAACTGGTGGAAAGCGCATAAAGAAGCTAAAGGTGGTGATGCATATGTTCTCGGTTGTTCATGGGCTGATTTCCGTACCACGTTCTATAATCGGTACTTCCCTGCTTCCGAGCAGCAGAGGTTCATTAGGGAGTACAACACTATCTCTCAGCTTGATTCTGAGAATGCTGGGCAGTATCTGGAGCGGTTTCAGCGACTAGTCAGTTTTGTGGGCCCGCTTGCTGGGGATTCTAAGCAGCAGGCTAGGCAATACAAATGGGGACTCAAGAGGTTAGTAACCTACTTAAGTTGATGGTTGGTACCAACAGACATTAATACATTTTTTTTTCTTTTGCTATTGTATTAGGTGGGTACTAGACCGCATACTTAATGATGAGTTTAAAGACCCGGCAGAATGTTGCGACGCTGCTCGCAATATCGAGATATTTCATCAGGGATCTGGGTATAAGAGAAACAGAGATGGGGATAGGATTCAGACTCAGGGTCAGAACAGGGATTTTAAGGGCCGGAATGACAGGAGTTATGATTCTCGTGGTCAGGGGGATCGACGATACGACCATCAGGGTCAGGCTGGCAGGAACTATGATCAGAGAAGGTCGGATACTAGAGGGCAGGACTCCAGGTTCACTCCTAGGCAGGGAGATGATCGCTCGGGACGCAACACCAGTCAGAAACAAGGGAGAGACCAGACTGCTAGGGGTAATCAGCAGAGCAGGGCTCCGGGTTCTAGTTCTCAGGGAGGTGCATCTGGGGGCTCATATACCTATCCTATTTGTACTACGTGTGGCAAGCGCCACAATGGACCATGTCGTCGGGCTTCTGGGACTTGTTTTGGATGTGGTTCGACAGAGCATCGTGTGAAAGATTGTCCCAAGCAAAACCCGGAGAAAACCGGGAACTATTTACCTCCCCCTCCACCCAACACTGGCCGTGTATATTCTATGACTCGGGATCAGGCGGCACAGTCTTCAGGTACGATTACGGGCGTTTTATATATTGGTGATCACGCTATTTTCACACTTTTTGATACTGGAGCTACACACTCGATTATATCTATGAATCTGGTTAAGAAACTTAAAATATTACCAACACCACTAAGTAATCAAGTATCCCTCTCTACTCCCATGAAACTCAGTACTCTTATTGATCATGAATATGTAAATTGTCCTATACGATTCGATGACCGGATTCGTTCAGCAAATCTGCTCCCTTTGGACATGGTTGATTTCGACGTTATTCTGGGCATGGATTGGTTATCTTTTCATAGAGCCACCATTGACTGTCATGCTCGAAAAGTAATTTTTGGTGATCTAACTCAGCCTGAATTTGTCTTTCATGAAACACGCTCTCTAAAATCTGTGAAAATTATTTCTGCTTTGAAAGCAAGGACTCTAATATCTCATGGTTGCCACGGTTATTTGGCCTCTGTTAAAGATTCTTCTGCGGAAGGTCCTGATATTAATACTGTTCATGTTGTTCGAGAATTTTCTGATGTTTTCCCTGAAAAACTTCCTGGTCTTGCTCCGGCCAGAGAGGTTGAATTTACTATCGATCTGATTCCCGGCGCTGAGCCTATCTCTAAGGCTCCGTACCGGATGGCACCGGTGGAACTCAAGGAGTTAAAGGAACAGCTAGAAGAGTTATTGGACTGTGGATTTATTCGTCCAAGTGTGTCACCATGGGGTGCACCCGTACTTTTTGTAAAGAAGAAAGATGGGTCTATGCGGTTGTGTATCGATTACCGGGAGTTAAACCGCATCACTATTCGGAACCGTTATCCGCTACCACGCATCGATGATTTATTTGATCAGTTGCAGGGTGCTAAAGTATTTTCCAAGATTGACTTGCGATCTGGTTATCACCAGTTGCGGGTTAAAGAGCAGGACATCTCTAAGACTGCTTTCCGTACGCGGTATGGACATTATGAGTTTTTGGTTATGCCTTTTGGGTTAACAAATGCTCCTGCGGTATTTATGGACTTAATGAACCGGGTTTTTCATGAATTCCTTGATAAATTCGTCATCGTCTTCATTGATGATATTCTGGTATATTCTAAGTCGGCAGAAGAGCACGAACAGCATTTACGTACTGTTTTGGGTATTCTGAGGCAGCAGAAATTATACGCTAAATTTTCCAAGTGTGAATTCTGGTTGGACCGAGTTGCTTTCCTTGGTCACGTCGTGTCAGCAGATGGGATTACCATGGATCCAGCTAAGGTCGAGGCTATCACAAAATGGCCAAGACCTACCACGGTAACCGAAGTCAGGAGTTTTCTGGGTTTAGCTGGTTATTATCGACGCTTTGTCGAGGGGTTTTCAAAGTTGGCTTTACCGTTGACTCAATTGATGAGAAAAGGTGAAAAGTTTGTGTGGACGGATGAGCGTGAGCAGAGTTTTGAGGAGTTGAAACGACGGCTAGTGTCTGCACCTATTTTGACCTTACCGTCGGGTTCGGGGGGGATTCCAGATTTATAGTGATGCTTCCAAGAAGGGTTTAGGTTGTGTTCTCATGCAGAACGGAAGAGTAATTGCCTATGCTTCAAGGCAATTAAAACCTTATGAGGAAAATTATCCGACCCATGATCTAGAGTTGGCAGCTGTGGTATTTGCGTTGAAAATATGGAGACATTACTTATACGGTGAATCATGTGATATCTTCACGGATCATAAGAGTCTCAAATACATATTTACCCAGAAAGAGCTCAACATGAGGCAGAGGAGATGGTTGGAGCTTCTGAAAGATTACGACACTAATATCCAGTATCATCCCGGCAAGGCGAATGTTGTTGCCGATGCACTCAGCAGGAAATCGGGTATGATTGCTAGTATAAATATCGAGCCTCGTATTCTTCAGGATTTGGAGCGGTTAGAGGTTGAGCTATGTGTAAAGGGCGTTAGTGGTTATTGGGCAAGTCTGAAGGTGGAATCAAATCTGATGCTGCGGATTAAGGAAGCTCAGAAGGACGATGGTGAACTCTGGGCTATTGTGCAGAATGTCGAGGAAGGTAAGCAGTCTGAGTTTCGGGTAGATGGTAGTGGTATTGTATGGTGTGGAGATCGATTATGCGTTCCTGATGATTCTGATCTACGTGAGGCCTTATTGACTGAGGCTCATAGTTCTCCTTTTTCTATACATCCTGGTTCAACCAAGATGTATCGGGATCTAAAGCAACAATTCTGGTGGAGCGGCATGAAGCAGGATGTAGCATCGTTTGTAGCTAGATGTATGACCTGTCAGCAGGTCAAGATTGAACACCAGCGAGCTAGTGGGTTATTGCATCCGTTGGAGATTCCAGTATGGAAATGGGATGAGATATCAATGGACTTTGTTTGTGGTTTACCGTTGACTCGTAGGAAACATGATGCGATTTGGGTGGTCGTTGATCGGCTAACTAAATCCGCTCATTTCTTACCCATCCGTATGAGCTACAGTGTCAGTAAGTTGTCCGAGATTTTCACGCAGGAGATTGTTAGGTTACATGGCACTCCTTCTTCTATCGTTTCTGATCGTGATCCTCGTTTTACTTCGCGCTTCTGGAAGGGGTTGCATAAAGTTTGGGGTGTTCGTCTTAAGTTCAGTACCGCTTTTCATCCCCAAACTGATGGTCAGTCGGAGAGGACCATCCAGACATTAGAAGATATGTTACGGGCGTGTGCGTTGGAATGGACGGGTAGTTGGGACGATTACCTGTGTTTGGTAGAGTTCGCTTATAATAACAGTTGGCACGCGAGCATCGATATGGCACCTTTTGAGATGTTATATGGGCGAAAGTGCAGAGCACCGGTATGTTGGAATGAAGTAGGGGAACGTATTCTTGAAGGACCTGAGATGATTGAGGTCACAAATGAAAAGGTTGCCACGGCTAAGGAGAAATTGAAAGAGGCACGGGCACGTCAAAAGAGTTATGCGGATAAACACCGTCGGGATCTAGAGTTTAATGTCGGCGACCGGGTATTTCTTAAAGTATCTCCGTTCCGAGGCGTCAAACGTTTTGGTATTAAGGGCAAGCTCAGTCCTCGGTTTATTGGACCCTTTGAAATTTTGGAGCGTATCGGAGAAGTCTCGTATCGTTTAGCTTTGCCACCTCAGTTGGCTCATGTTCATAATGTATTTCATGTATCTCTTTTGAGGGGATACAATTATCATCCTCTACATGTGGCTTCTTATCCGTTTGATCAAATCCGTCCCGATATGACCTTATCTGAAGAACCGGAAGCGGTTTTAGAGCGTCAGGAACGCGTGATGAGAAATAAAGTCATTCCTTTTGTAAAGATTCTTTGGCGGAATCACCCAGCACGCGAGGCAACCTGGGAGACCGAAGAATCAATACGATCGAGTTATCCTCATTTCATGTTTTGATCTGGTATGTTCAGTTTCGTTTCTGTCATGTTTCCTTTCCTATGTCCTTGCAAATTTCGAGGACGAAATTTTTCTGTTAGAGGGGAAGAAGTTGTAATACCTGAAAATCTAAAATATGTAAAAAGACCAAAATGCCCCTATGATCTAAAACTTTTGCATAACTAGTCCAAATTGCACCAAATTGATTCCAAAGCTTAACAAACTAATAAATTAAGGTACCAAACTATTCCAAGTATCATATGACACATGAAATAAGTCACATGGACCCTATAAAAATTGCTTAGGCCGAATTTATATATTATGTACAATTAATTATTTAATTAAAGATAACTTAAATAAGGAAAATGCTAATCAAATATCAAATTGATTTGGCCAACTATGGGATCCGAAATTTTGGCCTTCTAATCCCCCCCCCTACACGGCATTCTTCATTTAAAATAGTCCCATATCCCTTTCTTCTTCACAAAACCAAAATTCGATCCAAAGAAACCCTAAAAACCTAAAATAATTCGTCCTTTGTGAATCCGATTTTTCCAAGGTTGATACCTATTTTTCTCACGATCCTTGGAGTCTAAGGAGTACTAGAAAAATAATCCTAGAGGTGTTCGTGGGCTGTTTCGTTCGTGGCAAATCCTTTCTTGTCGAACCTTTGTTTTGAGGTAATATTTCCAAATCGATGCTACGATTGTTGTACACTCCATTTACCATTTTTCTCACGTTCTATTACTCATTTATAACCTACGAAAATTAGCTTGGAGGCTGGTGGTGGCTGATTCGATCGTGGGAATTAATTTCCTAGTCGCGCTATACGTATAAGGTATACTCTAAAATAATTCATACGAGCCAAACTAAATTCGTCCATCATTTTTACCATGTTCCTCATGTCGAATATGATCTATGAAAATTGTTTTCAAGGTTGTGAAAGAGCTCGTGAAGTCGTGGTGAATTTGGAACCCCATCGAGTGCTATAATTCATTTGGCTTATTCTACACGTTCGAATCTTGGTTTGACAATTTTCACTTACTCTATGATCAGTATGAACACCATATAAATTGTGCTATTCGACTCATGCATGATCCTTATGTCGTTTGTGAATTAATCTAGAAATCGACCCATAATTCTAAATCACATGAAATCGATTGAACTAAACCCTATGAGTAATTTTATGGACACAATATGATTATGTTATCATGAGAAAAATATGTATTTAATTTATCATGGCCTTTAGAATTGTTTTTCAAATTAAAGTTAAAACCGGATTTTGAAAATAATTTGGGAAAAATCATAGCCGATTGAATTTAGGGCTTGAATTGGTAAATTAGGGTTTGTTGTAGGGTGATAATTGATAGGTAATCATGACATAATTATTGGGATTCTATAGGGCTTGTTTCAAATCAAGTAAGGGGTATACGATTTTACTTTTAAACCATAAGGATCGAAATTGTCATTTTAAATCTTGTGGGTCACTTTTGGAACTTTATAAATATTGTGGTAGTCGTATGAAAATGTATTGGAGGGACCTTTTGTGTAAATTAAATGTCTAGGGTTTATTTTGAAATTTTATAAAAGTTATAAGTCGATTTTGTAAATAATTAAACTAGAGGGACTAAACTTGTAATTCTGGGAAACTTATGGTACATTCGTGTAATAAGTCCTAATTAAAGTGTTTTGGGTCATTTGGATAATTTAAAGGGCCTATATGTAATTATTATTAATTAAAGGACGATTTATAAAATAAGGACTAATAATGAAATTGTTATAACATGAGGGACTAAAGTTGTAAAATCTAATTTCTAAGGGTTATAAATCATACATCATTTAAAATAAGGATATAATATGTAAATTGATAAAACTAAGGACTAAACATGTTAACATGAATAATTAGGGCTTAATATGTAAATTTACTAACTAAGGGACCAAACATGTAAAATTATGAAACCTCAAGGGTATAAAGTGTAAACTTGAATAAGACTAATATTAATTTAACCTAATTTATAATTATGGAAATATTACTAAATATAGAAACTTACTAAATAAGGAAACTTTCTAAAAATGGAAACCTGCTAAAAATAGAAAGTTACTTAATATGGAAATGAGATCTTTAGTAATCATGTCTTTACTCCTCTAGGTGTGAAGAGGGAGTAATCCTGTGCTCGTTATCATCTTTTCAGTGTGATCTTTGTCAAGCAATAAGGTACAGATATTCTGCTTCTTTGATAAGAGGCCTTCATTCTCTTATTATGACTTCGATTATTGAACCTCCATGATATTGAACCTTTGCTTATGAACCTTTCATGCATGAACCTTTGCCTATGAACCTTGACCATGAACCCTTGCTTATGAACCATGATTATGAACTATTGAAACATGATTTTGACCTATGCAAGTAAACTCAAAACATGATTCATGATACTTGACCTTTACCCTCAGTTTGATACTACGAGCCACTCACTAGGCATGAGGGTTTCATGTCCATGTCAGTCGATGCACCGATGGCATGACTCTAGGGCAGGAGAGTGATGACCTGTCCCGTCCCTGCATGTTATGTTTACGTAGAGGCAGATTATGGCCACCTGGGGCGTATGGATGCATCCTAGATTTGTTCATGTACATGTTATGTTATGTTATGATATTCATGGTGACTGATGGTGTGTGCGATACACGTCTTTCACACTCCGGGAGCTAGCTACTCCAACCCATGATGAGGTCACCCCTCATATATATACAGGATACTAAGAGGTCTCCCCTCTACATGTTTATGGCTATGATTATGATTATGTTTATGATTTCATGTTATGGGCTCGTAGTGGATTACTGACCTTCCTTTACCATACACCTTTATCCTTTACCTTATGACACCATGTATTCTTACCATGTACTCATGCTTCCACTCTCATTTATTCATGTATTATTCATTATGCTACTGCTTGTTACGTTATATCTGTTCACTGAGCTCTAGTAGCTCAGCCGCGTTTTCTTTTCCCGCGGCAGGTAATTAAGCTAGGAGTTGGGCATGGCTTTGGGGTTGAGTGCACTTGAGTGGAGCTTGTTCTTTATAGCTTATCTACCATTTGATTTCTTTGGACTTTATGTTGCCATTGTTTAGGCATTGAACTCATGTACTTCTTTATTTTCCTTTCATTTGGATATAAGTCATGTTGACTTATTATTGGATTATGTATTGACTTCCGCTATTTTGATTTATGGATACTATGTTGTTCTGATATGAAACCATATATTTGTGATATCTTTACCCTTGTCGGGTTGGGGTGTTACATTTTGCCTTCAATGTCTTGAACTTAGTGTGTCGATGTATAATATTCTTCATTCAATGTTCCTTCATGCACTGTGATCTTCAAAGAATCGTCTTTTGGTAGTTCTTGCCTAGATCTACTTCTTCTGTCCAGATGCGTCGTCGTTGTAGATGATGATGGTAAATGGACTTTCGTCAGTACCTGCATAAGACAGTTAGCAATAAATCGTCCATCGCTTACAGGTTCAGATTTAGAGATCGTTATCAGCATAGTGTGAAAACTTTCTCTAATCTTTACCAAGGCCGTTGAGAGCCTCTGAAGTATACCGAAGTATCACTTCAAGACTGTAGACCGTTTGAAGCGAGTAGCCATCATGACATAAGGCAAGATCCGAAGATCTCATTAAGACTCATACAACTTGTATCCTTTAAGGTGAACACAAGTGTATTGCATTGGAAGTGTTCCTAGGAGATCTTTGATGAATCTCATGTCTCTAGACTCAATAATGTGCGTTTTGGTTTATGTCATCGGAGGCATGGAGCAGAGTGCCACCTTTTCAATATCAACTCATCTCGGAGTGAGAGGCCGATAGATTATGCAGTGTTCTCCGTGAGAAATGAAACAAATATCTTTTAAGAGATATCTGAGTGGCTAGGAGGGGTTTGTGCAACGCGTCACTGGGTCCATGATGACTTTTCTTCAATATCAGTATCAACTTGTGATAACCAATAGCAGATGTATTGACCCGGTTTCTGACCTAAGTTTTCATGGAGGGCTATTTCTTTTCACCCTTTCATTAAACTTTTCTTTTTAATTCTTCAACCCCTTCTTTCTCCTTTCTCATTTACTCCTTTTTTTTCAATCATTCCTAAGGACTTCTAATTCTAATCTATTGGAATTGTCCTTGGGTAGATCCCTCCGGCTCTGGCGGATCATAGGACATAACCTAACCATAATCACCTTATTACTCCATGATTATCCTAGATATGTTGATCACTTGCCATAAAACCTTTTTGTGAAAATCTCTCAAAGTGTTTATAGGAAAACACAATTTGTTAACACATTGAGAGTTTTGCATTTTTGAAATACTCCCCCTTCACACATGCTCATGCATTTTAAGATAAGATGCACATGTTGGGTAGAGTTCGCACATTTGAAATGATCGATTTTCAATGAACATGACCTTCGCGAGACACGCTTACATCACTAGTTAGACTAGCTTGAAATTATTACCCGTCCTGGTCATATTCAAAGATCATCTCTCGAATTGGTACATTCTACTCAGACAAGTCCTTTGCGAGACACGCTTACATCACAGGAAAACCAGCTTGAAATTATTACCCGTCCAGGACATGTCTTTTTGATAAAGGACATTTAGTTTCGTCAATTCGAGGGTTATAACTGAGTATTGAGATTCAAACCACGGTCTTAGATCACATTTTAATCACGTCCTCTCCCCCTTATACCTAATTACCATTCAATCTCCCCCTCAAAAATAGCATGAAGTGATATTTTTGAAAACAGTTGATTAAAATGAAACGTTTTGGAGAGACAGACTGATTTTAGCATGAAATCGGAACATTTTTCTTTTTGAACTCCCCCTTAAACAAGGCGTATGTTTAAACATTTGAGTTTAAAAGCATTTAAGGATTTAACCGGGGGCGAATCGAGGTTTATGTGAGCACAAAATTTATAGAAAGACTTTGAAAAATCTTTTTGAAACAATCTTGATTAAGTGTTCATGGTTTTTGCTTTTGGCCATTAACATTGCGAGTCCTGATCGGAAATAATCAGAAGTCATCAATGTAGCCTTTATATGAAATCTTTTCGAGTTGGAGAACCCGAGCTACAAAAAAAAGATTTCACGATAAAGCACGGGTTTCGTACTGAAATATACGAAAGCCTTAATGAAGAAAATTTTGAGAAACGACATGTTTTGGAAAAAATTTAAATGAACTCTCGCTCAAGCATCTGTACATGCCCGTATCATTGTTGAATGACATTTCTAGATACGTACAGAATATCGATTATACGAGAGACATGTCGTGAGAAGAATATTTTTGGTTTTTGTGTTTTATATTTTTTATGTCTTTTTGAAATTTTCTGTTTTTATATTTTGTTTTTTGAAAAATATTTACATGCGAAGCTTCATGAGATAATTCACAAATATTCGAGAAGACGTTCTAACTCTTCGGGAGTTAGGCTTCGCATTCCAATTCGACGAACTAAGTTTTCAAACCGCTCTTTTGGGAGGGCTTTAGTAAATAGATCGGCGAGTTGGTATTCAGTCTTCACGAAAAATAATTCAACGGTACCCTCTTCGACGTGTTCCTTTATGAAGTGATAGCGGACTCTAATATGCTTGGTCTTAGAGTGTTGCACTGGATTGCACGAGATGGCTATGGCACTTTTTGAGTCGCAATACAGAGGTATGCGGTCGAAAGAGAAACCATAATCTGTTAGTTGTGTCCTCATCCATAGAACTTGGGCACAACACGCAGATAGAGACACATACTCGGCTTCTAGTGTTGATAGAGCAGTGCAGTCTCATTTCCTTGATGACCAGCCTACTAGCTTTTCTCCCAAAAATTGTGCTCCGCCTGATGTACTCTTTGTTGTAACTTGGCAACCGGCGTGATCTGCATCTGAAAATGCTATCTGTGTAAATTCCGAATCCTTCGGATACCAAAGTCCCATGTTAATGGTTCTTCGTAGGTATCGAAAGATCCGTTTAACCTCTTGGAGGTGAAGTTCGGTAGGCCTTGCCTGAAACCGTGCAAGTAAACAAACAGCAAAATGTATATCTGGTCGGCTAGCAGTTAAGTACATGAGAGACCCAATCATGCTCCGATATTTCTTCAGATCCATGGGTTTCCCATATAAATCAGCACCTATTTTTGGTGAGGTGACCATTGGTGTACCAACAGAGTCACAATTTTCCATTCCATGTTTTTTCAAAATCTCAATTGTATATTTAGCCTGATTAAGAAAAATACCACGTGGGGATTGATGAATTTGTAAGCCTAAAAAGAATTTTAATTCACCTATCATGGACATTTCAAATTTGCTTTTCATGAGATTTTCAAAATGTTTTGAATGTTGCGGATTAGTGGACCCAAATATGATGTCGTCCACGTAAATCTGAACAATCAAAATATCATTTTTGTATTTTCTTGTAAACAAGGTTGGATCAATTGTTCCTTTGGTGAAATTATTTGACAGCAAGAAAGATGATAATTCGTCATACCACGCCCGTGGGGCTTTTTTCAAACCATAGATAGCTTTCTTCAACTTGTAGACATAGTCTGGATGATCTTTGTCGAAGAAACCGTCTGGCTGACTCACGTACACTTCTTCTTTCAGAGTTCCATTCAAGAAAGCTGTCTTGATGTCCATCTGATAAACTGTGATGTTCTTGTGAGCTGCATAAGCTAAGAAAATCCTGACTGCCTCAAGCCTTGCTACTGGCGCGAATGACTCTTTAAAATCTATCCCTTCTTCCTGTCTCTATCCCTTTGCCACGAGACGAGCTTTGTTGCGAATGACAGTCATTTCTTCATCCTTTTTGTTTTTCCATAACCACTTAAGATCAATGACTAGATTGTCAATTGGTCTTGGAACTAAATCCCAGGTGTCATGGATTTGAAATTGAAGAAGTTCTTCCTGCATCGCTTCAATCCAGGCATTATCTGCCATTGCTTCCCGAATGTTCTTAGGTTCTATGGGATTGACTGAGCAGACATAGATGCACATGTCGCAATCGGTGTTAAGTTGTTTTCTCGTCTGAATTGGCCTTGAGGGTTCACCAATAACTTGTTCTATTGGATGGTCGTTTGTCCACTGTAACGTAGAAGGGTACCTTGGACTGAACGAATGCGTGTTAGATGGTTCATGTATTCTGGAAGATGAATCAGCAGATTCCGTTCCAAACGGGTTTTTGAATGGTTCTTCGTCTAACACCGCATTATTTTGTTCTTGCTCATCAATTCTTGGTAGAACAATTTCAATTACTGGAGATGTTGGAGTAAATGTTGATGATGTGGAGGGAGATGGTGCGTCAGCTTCGAACGTTGTGGATGCATCTTGATTTGGTGGTGGTGGTGGTGGTTGTTGATTTTGAGCGGGTGCAGCGGAACGTTCGTTAGATGCATCTGTCGAAGCGCCACCATAGTATTCATCATACATAAACTCGAAGAAATTATCCAGTTCCTGATTTGTGGGTTGTTCTTTATGAATTGATTGAGCTCCTTGAGGTGCGAGTCCCGAACTGATATGTCCGAAAGTCATCGGGTTAAGCGCGGGTTCTAGAGCGAGTCTCTCAGAAGCCATTTGTGAAATTTCATCAAACTTCACATTCATCGTCTCCATGATCTTTTTCGTTCTCCTGTTATACACCCTGAATTCCCTCGAGTTTTCCGAATAACCAATAAAGATTCCAATACCACCTTTAGCTTTCAACTTCCCCAGATCTTCTCTGTCGTTCGTTGGATAACATAAAGCACCAAATACATGAAGGTAAGAGATATCAGGTTTTCGGTTGTTGACAAGTTCATATGGGGTTTTATTGAATCTTAGATGGATTAGGGATCGGTTTTGAGTAAAACAAGCAGTGGAGACAGCATCAGCCCATAAGAATAACGGTGCACTGGAATAAATCAGCTGTGAAGGATTATACAAACACTTGGGATGTTTATCTTAGTAATGTGTTTGGGATATTTATGTATGAATGTGATGTAGTATGCGGAATCTACTATAACACACTTTAAAAGAACACAAAGGTGATGAGTTATGTAAATGTGAGTGGTAATGAATAATGAACACAACTTTAGTAACACAAAACGATTCAATATTATTGATGAAATAATACGGATGATCTAACTATCACCAGGATTACAAAGTAACCTTGAATCTTTGATTGTAAAAGGATTTGTGAAATGAGTAACTAAGTTACTAGAGAGGTTGTTCTGTTTTGGTTATTAGTTGAAGAGATGCATGCATGAAGGTGGTGACTAAGGGAACCTTTTATAGTATAAGGTACCCTTATTACAAGTTGTCAAGTTGTTGAATATAATAAGATACTTTGACTATTCTAGCCTACAATTAAATACAACTACCAATGTAACAACTCTGTATATTCTTCTGCACAAACATGTGAAGACTGAACTACTTCTACATTACGTATAACATTGTACAAAGACTAATAACACAACAAATATCTACAACTAAATATCTATCAACTTGATCATAATCTTGGCAGGACCTTTATCAACTAGCAGTACCTTCCTACCCAGAAGGTACTGTTAGTACATCTTCATCTTCTTCAAAATCAACTAGCAGGCTCTTGGCTTGTCTGGCAGGCTCTTTGACTTGAACATTTTATTCCCAACAATCCTCCCCTAAACTTGTTATTTCCTTTAAAATACACAAGTTTCTGATGAATAAAATACATACCTTGAGGATTTGAGGGAACTCTTCCAAAAACCTTTACTCTCTGTTCTTCCTTTTTCTTTCACATTGCTCAAATATGCTCCTCAGCAAACTTTGAACAACTTCTGAATTTTCTTCATCTTTGTCACATCTTAATCTCTTGGAGATCATAGTTGTAAGCACTTCATAGCTAAGTGGATACTCTTTCTCAGCCAACATAAAGAGTTCAATCCCACTTGATGTAAAAAGATGATGAATACTGCTAAGGCTTAGAAATTCCCATGTTGTTGAAGGATCATGATATGGAAACTTCCAATGAACATCTTTTGGATTAGGATCATACATCCTATTGAATTCTACCCATAGTTCCTGTTCCTTAACATCAGTACTAGAATTTGTGTCTAGCCTAATTTGAACTAGATTCCACAATTCTTCTAAGTCAGCTCTATCACTTGCTCTAATCAGATTTTCAAAATTTTTGAAGATAGCAGTCTGACCCCCAACCCTTGTTATTTTCCATGACTTTCCTAATCTATCATGGTGAATTTCCCAATCAATAATAGGGCGTCTAGACCTAATTGGATCAGCATGTATGATAGTTGGCAAAGTAATTAACATCTTACTTACTTGCTCTGAATCCAATTTTGCTTCTTCTTTCTTCTGAGCATCTTTCTTTTTCATTGAGGGCTTTGCATCAGATGGAATCTTGTAGTAAAGAGACTTGTAGGCATTAAGATACAAGAAGTAGATTTCATCAGCAGATTTCTTCTTCAGTTGATACTCAGTCCAATTTGTTTGACCTCTTAGAAATCTCTTCATAAAAATCACTTGATCTTTCTGAGATGTGCTCACTTTAAAACCTCTTTTCTGACTTTCTTTCATCTTTTCAAAAATATCAGCCAGAGCTGCTTCTTTATACTTTTTGTTGATAAAAGATTCAAGCTCTGCTGTTTTCTCATCAGAGTTAAGATTCTTGTCATTCACTATTATTGCTGCTTGACCTTTCACAATTGGATCATTGGCAATAATCCATTGCATCTGTGCATCAAAGGTTTCTTGAGCAATTTGAGTATCAAGAAGAGTCTGAGCAGCATCTTTTTGCTCTTTCATTTCTTCAAGTAGTCTTGAAGCTTCAAATGCTTTCTGCACTTCTTCTTCATGAAGCCTTTTGGAGACTTCTTCATCTATAGCCATCTGTACTTGCTCTGATCTCTTCAACTTTTTGGGCTTTGGTTCATCTTCAACCATAATGCTCTTGCCCTTATCTTTTGGAGTTGGTTCTTGAGATGGAGCAGTAGATTGCTCATCAGCAATAAATAACCTCCCTTGAACAAATAAATCCCCTTGAGGCTCTAAGTACCTCTTTCTTTTGTACACATGATCAGCAGTACCTTTGTAGTCCATTGCCAATAGCCTCTCAATCCTAGCAGGCTCTTTTGAACTAGCAGGCTCTTCACTATAAACCTGAGTTCCTTCATGAAAATCAAATTGAGCCTCCTCTTCTTCTTCAGAACTACCCATCCTCCCCTTTTTGGAAGAGTGACCCAAACCTTCAGCATCTGATCTTGAAGAACTAGATAAAACAACCTTTGAAGATCTTTTACCCTTTAGCTTCTTCACTTCATTCTCCAATTTCTTTACCCTCTTAACTAACTTGATGTTGATCTCAGAAAATTTTGTGTTCTGACTTTTAAGAGCATCTTCTAAGAGCTTCACCTTCTCTTTTAGTTCTTTCACTGTTTGAGGAGATTGGGGTGGTGTTACATGATGTGATGGTGTTGGTGGTGTTGCAGATGGTACTGGAGATGGGATTGGTGATGTTTGATGAGTTGGTGAGATGTAACCAGGTGAAGAACTTGATGATGGTGATTCAGATGATGGTATTGGTTCTTCAGGATGTTGTGGTAACATTTCATCAAAAAGTGGTATTTCTTCCCCTCTGAAACCAATTCTCATGTTTGAAAATACTTTGTGAGAAAGTTTTGGTGTTTCATAAAGTGAGTGTGGGGGAAGCAACAAATGTTTTGATTTTGCAATGATGCATGAAATAAATCTTGGATACATCAAAAATTTTGTTTCACTATCCATATTTTTAGCCAATCCTTCAAAAATATGTTTGGAAAAATTGTATTTTCTGTTTGTAGCCAAGCAGATGAGAGCAGAAGCCATGTTTCCACTAAATTGCTCCCAAGAGGTTTTCTTCTGGCTCAAACAATGAAGGATTGTATGGATCAAAAATCTCCATTGTGGAGTAAAATGCTTTTTAAGAAAGGTGAGTTTTGTAGAATCAGCATTATACCCCATTCTTTCCAAATGTTCAAAAATTTCAGTATCAGGCAATTGACTAATACCATCAGAATCATCCAAATGAAGATGTCTTCGAATGGATGACTCAGTAAGAGTCAAGGGTTTGCCATCTACTTTGGCTTTTATTCTTTGTTCCCCATTTTCAGAAGTTTTAACTTTAGCTGTTTGCCAAAATTGTAAAATTTGGGATTCATAAATAGTGGGATTAACTAGTAAAGCATACCTGATGTACGAATCACTTAAAAAGTTCACTATTTGATGAAAAGAGGCATTATCCTCAGACTTTTCCAAAAATGCTAATTGATTGTGACGTTTAACAAAGATTAGAACATCCATGGTGAAAGTTAATGAAAATTTTGATTATGTTGGTGGGATTTGTTGGTGGTACTGGTAGAAGATGAAAGATTAGAGTTAATTGTGATAAGGACTGATGAAAGATATTATGAGAGTTGTTCTTTTAACCGACAATAAGAAAATGTATAATAAGTAAATGAAAAGGCGGTTAAAAAGATCTTTTATATGTAAAATATAATATAATATAATCATCAGTAATTTACATAACTACCCCAACGGCTAATTTTAACTACCAGGCCCAACGGCTAAAACTTTTTCTGACAGGCTCAACGGCTATCTAGCAGTACCATTTTACTCTAGCAGTACCAAAATTTGAACTACCAGTACCTTTGAAAGAAAATATTACTTGGCAGTCTCTTTGAAAGTTTAGCAAAAATCCCTTATAGTTTTTAGCAAACTATCAGCTATCAACGGATTTGATTTGTCTTTACCAAAAGCCGTTTGCTTATGGACTAGTTAACTATTTACTGTTAAGTATGGTTAGTTACATACCATATAGTTTTTGGTAAACTATCAACCATCAACGGATTTGATTTGTCTTTACCAAAAGCCGTTTGCTTATGGACTAGCCAACTCTTAAGTTTGTAAAAACTTGGTGAACTGAATACCAAAAGCCATGATGACCTAAAGATGGTGCAATTTCCTTGGATGGAGGAAATAAAAGAGACAATGATGCTGTGTATCTTGGATGATTGGTTCAACAAGTGAAATCATCTATTAGCATGCCTTTGAATTGAAACTTTCCTTAGTTTGATCTAGATAGAACTTTCTCCTTTAGGAATGCTTCATCCCTTCTGAATATGTGATCTAATCCTATCTTTTTCAACCTCTGCATCATCTTGTATGCTCTTGTCTTTTTCTTTCATAAATTGGTTTTTCTTCCATGCTAGGCTATTATTTCCTCCCCTGAGATTGTTATTTCCCCTGAGATTTAAATAACCTATATTTCTCTTTTTGTTTGGAAGATCTCTTGTTTTGTTATCAACCTGAAATTTGTTAGTTGCAATCCAAAAGAACAAAGTGCAAAGCACTTGATCTATAGCATTGTAAACATTTAAGCATGAATATGAACAAAACAGAGCAAATTGTATACTAGCAGGACCAATTATGAACTGACAGTACCTTTTGACCAACTAGCAGTACCATGTTTAAAAGCCAATACCAGTTATTTAATGTACAAAAACACATGTTTTTCAAAGATTTATCATTCCAATACCTCCTACTAGGTATTTGAATCTACCTAAATCAAAAGCTTTGGTGAGAAGGTCTGCAAAATTCTTTTCAGAATCAATTTTGACAACTTGAATTAACCTTTTCTCATTGCAATCCCTTATGAAATGGTGTCTGATTTCAATGTGTTTTATTTTTGAGTGTTGAACTGGGTTTTTAATGATACATATAGTACTGCTATTGTCAATGTAAATAATGGTGTTAAGAAAATTGTACCCATAGTCAAGCATTTGATTTTGGATCCAAAGAACTTGCCCACAACAACTTGCACCAGCAACATATTCTGCTTCAGTTGTAGAGTTGGCCACCATTGTTTGTTTCTTGCATTGCCAAGATATGAGTCTGCAACCAAGAAATTGACATCCACCAGTTGTGGATTTTCTGTCTAGAGTTGCACCAGCATAGTCACTATTAGAATAAGCCACCAAATCAAAAGATGATTCCCTTGGATACCAAAGACCCAACCTAGGTTGACCCTTGAGATATCTAAAGATTCTTTTGACTGCTGTGAGATGAGAGACTTTGGGATGTACTTGAAACCTTGCACATACACATACTGAGAACATGATATCTGGTCTTGATGATGTAAGGTACATCAAAGACCCAATCATTGATCTATAATTTTGCAAATCCACATCTTCACCCTCAGCATCTTTTAGTAAACCTTTTTCTGCATCCATTGGTGTACTTGCAACTTTAGAATCAGCAAACTGAAATTTCCTTAGGATCTCTGCTACATACTTATCTTGGCTGATAAATATGCCTTCTTGAGTTTGTTTCACTTGGAGACCCAAAAAGAAAGTAAGTTCCCCCATGGAACTCATTTCAAACTTACTATGCATAAGTTTTTCAAATTCTACACACAAGTCTTGGTTTGTGGATCCAAAGATAATGTCATCAACATAAATTTGCACTAGCAAGATGTCTTTCTTAGTTCTTTTGATGAACAAAGTTGGATCAATCTTGCCTCTTTGGAATCCATTTTCTAATAGATAGAAAGCCAATGTCTCATACCATGCCCTAGGAGCTTGGTGTAGACCATAAAGAGCCTTGGTAACCCTATACACCTTGTCTGGATACTCTACATCAATGAAGCCTGGAGGTTGAGAAACATACACTTCTTCTCCAATTTCACCATATAAAAATGCACTCTTAACATCCATTTGATAGACAGTGAAGCCTATGAAAGAGGCATAGGCCAAGAATAGCCTGATTGCTTCAAGTCTTGCAACTGGAGCAAAAACCTCTTCATAATCTACACCTTCTTCTTGAGTATACCCTTGGGCCACCAATCTTGCTTTGTTTCTGATCACTATTCCCCTTTCATCTTTCTTGTTTCTGAACACCCATTTGGTTCCAATTGCCCAATGACCTTTTGGCAAATCAACCAATTTCTAAACCTTCTGAAGCTTGAATTGAAGAAGTTCTTCTTGCATTGCTTCAACCCAACTTGCATCATCTAAGGCTTTGTTAATGTTTTTGGGTTCAGCTTGAGAGAGAAAACATGAAAACAGGCATATGTTGGCAACTTCATGATTCTTTTCTTCATAAATAGAGGAGATAAATCCTTCTTGGTTTGAAGTCAAGACTTGAGATCTTGTTCTAACACCAGAATCAATGCTACCAATCACATCATCAGTTGAGTGATCTTTGAGAATTCTTGTGTTGTGTGTTGTAGAAACTTCATAGGTAAATGGAAGATTGCCAATCCCTACTTCTTCTGGTAAAGAATCATCTGTTTGAACATTTAATGGCTCAGCAGTACCAATTTGTGAACTGGCAGTACCATCTGGTGAACTAGCAGTACCATTGTCATTTGCACTACTTTCTTGATTCTCTTGGCCTTGAGTTCCATGATCATCTTCAGTACCTTCATTTGTTGTATTTGAAGGTTCTTCAAGACTTGAAGATAAATCCAACCCTTTCCAAATTGGCATCCAGATGTAATCTTGATCTTTAGGTGTTTCAACATTGTCTTCAAAACCTGCATTATCATTAGTATTTGTACCTGAAACAGGCACATAATTCATAGATTCTGAAAGCCTATCAATATCAAACATCCAATCTGGTCCAATGCCTTTCACATTTGTTAGTTTCTCTTGAAACTCTATGTGAAGATTTTCTTCCACTAGCCTAGTGCAACTATTATACACTCTATAGGCCTTACTCTGCAAAGAATACCCTATCAAATAGCCTTCATCAGCTTTTCCTTCAAAATTGCCTAAATGATCTTTGGTATTGAGAATAGTGACATGACATCCAAAAGGTCTCATAAAACTTAAAGATGGTGTTCTACCAAAGAAAAGTTCATAAGGTGTCTTTTTATGTGGTTTTATCACAAGAACCCTGTTTTGCACATAACAAGCAGTACCTACTGCTTCAGCCCAAAATGAAATAGGCAACTTAGAGTCTACTAACATTGTTCTAGCAGCCTCTATAAGTGTTCTATTTTTCCTTTCTGCTACTCCATTTTGTTGTGGGGTTCTAGCTACACTAAATTCTCTTTTTATTCATTTTTCTTTGCAAAAGTCATCCATAACTCTATTCTTGAATTCTGTTCCATTGTCACATCTGATGACTTTGACTTTCTTATCAGATTGGTTTTCTACCTCAGTTATATAAGATTTAAGAATATCACTTGTTTCATGCTTAGATCTTAAAAAGAAAACCCAAGAAAATCTGCTATAATCATCAGTAACAACAAGACAATATTTTTTACCATTCAAGCTACTCACATTAGTAGGACCAAAAAGATCCATATGAAGCATGTATAAAGCCTGAGAAATTGAGTTATGGGTCTTGGGCTTACAAGAAGCTCTATGCTGTTTGCCCTTTAGACAATCAACACAGGTTTGGTCATTTTGAAAAATCTTTTTGGGTAAACCTCTTACCAAATCATATTTTGCAATTGTATTTATTGTTTTAAAGTTTACATGACCAAGCCTTCTATGCCAAAGCATAGATTCATCCAATGAGGCTTTTGCTACTAAACAAGTTAGACTCTCCTTAGGATCAATGTTCTTTAAATCAACACTGTACATATTGTTCCTTTTTGGAATTTTAAGAAGGATCTGACTTTCATCAGGCATTTTAAAATCAGAAGAAAGAACCATACATCCATTGTCAGTAAAGAGAACATTGTTCTTTTTGTCACACATTTGTGAGACACTAAGGAGATTAAACTGAAGTTCTTTCACAAAGTACACATTTTCAAAATCTAATTTACTGGTTTTGATAGTACCTTTACCAGTAATCTTTCCTTTTATTCCTCCCCCAAAGGTAACATATCCTCCATCAAATGTTTTGAAGTCTGTGAGAAAAGACATGTTTCCTGTCATGTGCCTTGAACATCCACTATCTACATATCCTTGATCACCAATATCAGTTGAATGTTCCTGCACATGAATAAACATATTAGTTTCCTTGGGGTACCCAAGCCATGACTGACTTGGGTTTGCCTCTTGCATCAATGAAATCAAATCTTTTTAGGATTGTTGATGCACTTTTTGATTGGAGTGGTTTCCATATCCAAAATGCTGAGGACTTAACAGCATTTTCCCTTTTAATCCATTTTGTGGTGTTGGGTCTATCAGTACCAATTTTGGCAGTACCATTTGGTCTAGCAGGACCTTTTAGTTTTGGTCTCCAAATTTGTGTTTTGACCATAGATTTCTTTTGAATAGGACTATTCACAACTTTTGATGCATATTTGAAAGTGTTTCTTGCACCCTTATCAGTTGGTTTTGTATTAGCAGGCTTATTTTGTCAAACAGTATGTTTAACTTTTGGTGTGTTAGACTTAACAAAACTTTTTATGGGGTGAGTTACATTTGTTTTAGACTTTGATTTACTCCCAGAAACCCAGTTGTTACAATAATCATGAAGATGATTAAAGCTACCACAGTAATAACAAGCCTTATTGTACATAACAAAATTATCACCTAGTTGTTGTGACTTAAGATTGTTCCAATTTCTTTGGCTACCTCTAGGTTTGTTATTACATTTTTCACAACTTTCAACTGTTTTTAGAACAGCTTTAGCCTCAGTCTTAATCTCTACTCTTTTAGGACTAATTGGTCCTACTTTGTTTCCTTTGGTTGAAACAGTCTCTTCTTCATCATCATCAGATATCCAATCTTCAATAATTAGAACATCTGGTTTCTTATCAGTGAGCACCTTGGAGAGTGAAGCAATCTTAGCACTCTCAACAGGTTCACTTTTCTCTACAGGTTTAGCTAGTGGTTTGTTGATGATTTCATGTAAACCTAATTCTGCAAGATCTGATCCTGGGGGACAAGGGATTCCTCTATAAGGAGGTGGAAAAGTATTGTATCCAATTCCTGATTTGATTCTCTTATTCATCTGATTTTCAACTATGCTTCTAGTAAAATCAGAAGCAGTTTCCAAAGTGGTAACTGCTAGTTGAATATTATCCCTTGCCAAAGTCACTTTAGCACACTCAGTTCTTAACATTTTTATTTCTGCATCTTTCAAAAATATTTGTCTATTAAGAATAGCTTTTGCATCAGAAAAAGTGAGTTCATTTTCCCTAAAATGGATTATTTGCTTCTCAAGTTTAGCCATACCACACTTATGATTGACTAGGTCTTGATGGGTTTTTCTTTCTTCTACTTTCAGTTCATCATAAAGTTTTATAAGAGTTTGTAATTCTTCAAAAACTTTGCAAGTATTAGAACATTTTGTAATTTGTACCTCAGGAGTGGAGAAAGCCATTAAAGCCAATTCATCTGAAGTTGACTCTCTTCACCCATAAAACTCCAATCAAAACCCATTCCATCAATAGCAACCATTGCTTTGGGCTCATTGACTTCCACGGCCTTACTCTTGCTCTCAAAGCTTCCTTTCTTATCAAAGCTACCTTTATTCCTGTTCTCAAACCCTCTTCCCTTGTCATCCTGCTTATTTGGTCTTCTACACTCTCTTAAGTAGTGACCCTTCATGTGGCAGATGTAACACTCCACTTTTGACTTATCATACCCAGCAGGCTCATTACCATCTATGATAATCTTCTTTCCAGTCCTCATCAGCAACTTCTTAGCCCTTATGCTCAGAAGTGAAAGTTGCCACTTTATGTCCATTTCTTCAAGATCATCAGGATTGATCTCTTGAAGGTCTTAAAAAGTTAATATGGACCCATTGTGTTGTGATGTCAGGAAGGCACACCCAATAGTTTCATCTAGAATGGTTTTGGTACTGCTAGAAGTACTGGCAGTACCAAAGTTTGTGTTGGCAGTACCTTCTTCTCTGCCATCTTTTTCTTCATCTACAACTCTTGAGGTGCTTGAAGATGATACAAAAGCCATATTTCCTGAGCTTGAACCAGTAGTCTTCTTCACTTCATGCTCTACTATTTTGAAATTGTTGTAGAGATCATTAAGACTCATCTGATCAATATCTGGTTTGTTTTTCCAGACAATGACATGCATGGACCATTCAGAGGGTAAACTCCTAAGAAATTTGGAGTTTAAGTCTTCTTGAGTTATCATCACTTCATGGATGGCTAACTGACTTGAAAGCTTTTGAAGTCTATTGAACATGCTGTCCAAAGACTCATTGTTGTGGCTGCAAAGTTTTCAAACTGATGTTTGAGGAGAGTTTTCTGTGTTTTCTTGGTGGCATCATTTCCACCAAATCTAGCCACAATAGCTTCAAAAAGGGTTTTAGCACATTTGTACTTGTTGAAAATCAAAAGCTGATCATTTGGAATAGTCATGAGTAGCATACTCCTGGCTTTTAGATCATTTCTCTTTTGAATTCTTTCTTCTGCGCTTGATGGGTTTACTTGCACATGTGTTACAAGTGCATCGTTTACTGTGGTGGTGGTGATTGAGGGGTTGAATGAGTTTCCTTCTTCAATAATCTCCCAAAGTGCATAGTCTTGCACTTGAAAGTATTTTTCTACCCTCAGTCTCCACATATCAAACTCATTTTGTTTGAGTAATGGAAGTTTTGCTGCAACATTGGTTTGAATATGTTCAACATCCATTGTTCTTTTAAATTGTAAATATCAGCCTAGCTCTGATACCACTTGTGAAGGATTATACAAACACTTGGGATGTTTATCTTAGTAATGTGTTTGGGATATTTATGTATGAATGTGATGTAGTATGCGGAATCTACTATAACACACTTTAAAAGAACACAAAGGTGATGAGTTATGTAAACGTGAGTGGTAATGAACAATGAACACAACTTTAGTAACACAAAACGATTCAATATTATTGATGAAATAATACGGATGATCTAACTATCACCAGGATTACAAAGTAACCTTGAATCTTTGATTGTAAAAGGATTTGTGAAATGAGTAACTAAGTTACTAGAGAGGTTGTTCTGTTTTGGTTATTAGTTGAAGAGATGCATGCATGAAGGTGGTGACTAAGGGAACCTTTTATAGTATAAGGTACCCTTATTACAAGTTGTCAAGTTGTTGAATATAATAAGATACTTTGACTATTCTAGCCTACAATTAAATACAACTACCAATGTAACAACTCTGTATATTCTTCTGCACAAACATGTGAAGACTGAACTACTTCTACATTACGTATAACATTGTACAAAGACTAATAACACAACAAATATCTACAACTAAATATCTATCAACTTGATCATAATCTTGGCAGGACCTTTATCAACTAGCAGTACCTTCCTACCCAGAAGGTACTGTTAGTACATCTTCATCTTCTTCAAAATCAACTAGCAGGCTCTTGGCTTGTCTGGCAGGCTCTTTGACTTGAACATTTTATTCCCAACATCAGCATTGTGCGAGCAGCTTCCACAAGAGTTCTGTTTCTTCTTTCAACTACCCCATTCTGTTGTGGAGTTCTGACAGCTGATGTCTGGTGAGTAATACCAGTTTCTTGAAAAAATGATCTTAACTCCTGATTTACAAATTCTGTGCCATTGTCCGTTCTTACAATCCTAACTGGAGCTTGGAGTAGAACTTGAATACGCTTCAGAAAGGTGATGATGGTGCCTGGTGCTTCGTCTTTTGACCTCAAAAATTTTACCCATGTATATCTTGAATAGTCGTCAACAATTACAAGAATATACTTCTTCCCATTTATGCTTTGAACTCTCATTGGGCCACATAAGTCCATATGCAATAAATGTAACCTATCAACCGAACTGGGTACAGTTTAGGTTTGTATGTTGCCCTTTTGCTTTTGCCTTGCTCACAGGATGGACATAAGTGTTCTTTGGTGTATTTGAATTTTAGGAGACCGTTGACGATGTTGTCTTTGGCGAGTTTGTTTATGGTGTCAAAGTTAAGATGGGACAAACGTCTATGCTACAACCAGGATTTTGTTTCGCCTGCCCTGGTCATGAGACAAATTGGTGATGAAGAGGCCATTTGGTTTATGTCTATTGCATAGAGATTGGTGCCACGATTCCCAATTAAGAGATCATTTCCAACCAAATTCCTAACATAGCAAGTGTTTCTCCTAAATGCAACCTCTAAATCAGCATCACAAAACTGCCCAACTGAGAACAGATTGTGTCCTAACCCTTCGACATAGTAAACCCGAGTGATCAAGTATTTCTAAACCGAAGATCTCCATAACCCAGAATAGCTGCAACATGATCATTCCCAAACCGTACAGTCCCCATGAACTGCCATACAAAGTTGATCAGCAGCTTCAGATTCCCAGTCATGTGCTTGGAGCAACCCGAGTCGACGATCCAAAGACAGATTTCAATGACCTGCGAAGAACAGATGATTTTGTATATGGAAACCGTTTAACATTTGGTTCCAGGGGGTTAGATGTAACAGGTGAATCACACTTAGAGATGGTTTCCGGTGTAGCATTGGGAACTATTTCTAATGTGCCATTCTTAAGTGTGAACATTCTACCCGTTGGTTTCCATGCACAAAACTTAAGGTGATCCTTAGGCAATAGGCTACTAGTGGTTTTCCTAGCTTTTGCAATAAGTCTTCGAATATATCTAGACTTAGCCTTAGTTACTAAAGGAACCTTTTTCTGTTCAGGCATATCATTCACATTCACAGCATTAGAAACAATATCATCACAAGCATTTACAGACAAAGATTTCTTGTGCATTAAACAAACAGAGTCATTACATGCATTCAAAACACTGGTCTTAACATTACATCCAGATGATATATGTTTCTTATTTGAAAGCTTTAAATTCCTAGGGTGTTCTTCTACTTTCTTGCATGCACTCTCAGAAACAGGCGAGACACTAGTTTTCTTGTTAATGCTCCTAGACTGTCTTCTGCTCCTAGAGTTGCTTTCTAATCCTGTAGAAGGTAAGGCACACTCATTAGAATTTGTGTTGTTGTCCCGGGATGTTGTTGTAGCATTCCTAGACTCGTTTGGATTATCCTTTTCACTTTTGTCTATCGCCCTATATGTTTTAGATGTAGAGGCAGATGCAGTAGTGGGACTAATCCTATAAAGGCCAGGCGCTATTACATTCAATGTTTCGATAACAACTTTCTCTTTTTGTTTCTCATTAGGCAAGGGGGTTGATGGTGCTATACCCGTAGTTTCCTCACCCTTCCCTTTTTGACTTTCAAGTTGAGACTTCAAAAGATCAATTTGTTTTTGCATGTTGTGGTAGGAACGCTCATACGACAATTTGTCATACTTGCATTCTTCCTTTTTCTGATCAAGTTGTTTAAAATATGTGACATTTTGTTTTTCAATCTTGGCAAGTGCCTTTTCATATTTTATAACAATTTCAGAAGTCTCAGCCCGAAGTCTTTCATCATCCTCAACAGAATATGTTTGGTAAATAATAGACATAATTTCTGTCGATAGAGCTATTTCAGAGAGTATGTCATTATGTTGTTCCAAAACCTTTATGCGTTCCAAGTATTCATTAGCCTCCTTCACTAAGGATTTGCGGTCCTTAACGAATTCTGCTGATTCTTTCAAAAGATTTTGTTCCACATTTTGAACAACCGCATAGATTGCTGCAATATGAGGATTAATTTCGTTTTCAAAAATCTTTTTCAGTTCAGTATTAAGACTTGGAAACCAGTCAAACTGTTGACTGTTTGTTTTGGATGCCACAATAGGTTGAAGTGTTTCAATTCTCTGTTTAAGATCAACCAAATATAGTCTAGCTGCACTTGTGTCACAAGTGTTTTTGGAGGCCATTTGTTCGATGTTAGACAGATGTTTTGAGACAACTATGCGTTTTGCAACAGCCAATGGTCTTATGAAAAACATTGGTGACTCTTTTTGAACCAGATGAACTCCAGAATCTGTATTAAGCTTGTTATAATCAATTGGTTGAAATTCTCGATTCATTTGTTTCATTTTAATTCTACTCTCTTTGGAAAGCTCAATCGTTTCATTAGAATCATGAACCTCGGGAGGATCATGTGAAGCATTTAGCACACTACCATTATATAACACATTCTGTTCTTTCTGAGCTTTCTTGAGATAATAAGGGTTTTCACAACCGATAGCCATTTTCTTTATTGTATGTAAAATCGGGTTTGGATCGTTAATTAACAAATTAATTGTTTGTGTAGAATGACCCGTTTTTACAAGCAAATCTTCCAACTTTGCAATGGTTTCCTTTTTGTCAGTGATCTCTTTAAGAAGATCCTTTTCACGTTTTGAAAACCTTTCATTCAACTCTTTCTTTTCTTTTTCAAGATTAGAACAAGTTGATTTTTGTTTTGAAAGCTGGTTTGTTAATTCAGAAATTTTCTTGTTTAAAGATTTGATTTGCACATTCAAATTAACATCTAGAGTGTCAAATTTGATTTGCAAATGTTTTTCCCTTAACTCAGAAGTTCTTAAACTAACTTCAAGTTCTGACTGTCGTTTGTTATTAAAATCATAAGCTCTTGCATTATCCTTATAACTCTCAAGCTCAGTGGTCAATTTTGCATTCGCGGCCTTAACATCGCGATTGATCTTTTTGACCTTTTCTATTTCAATACTACAATTTTGCAATAATGATTCAAACAAAGCACGTGTTTCCTCAGCATTCTCAGTATGCTGTGACTCGAAGTCTCCATTAGGATCCATATCTGGAGTTACCAAATTAGTATTGCTACAACTTGGTTCGTCCATGTATGTATCGTAAGTGAGATTAGGAGTCGCAGGATGCTGTTCATTTTGAGGTGACATATCAAACATTTCATTATTGTGACATGTAGCATATGGTTGTACCTCAGAAACCGCATTAGTGTCAAAAGCAGGAGGTGCTTCCGAATCCGTGTCATACTTTACCTCCTGGAGATTTGCCATGAAAATGCAGTTTGCATCGATGTCCTCGAGATCTTCTACATCATCCATAAGAGCCATGAAGTCATTCTCTTCAGCACTCAACTGTAACCCAGCCATTTCCTTCTGTGCCAACAATAATGCTTTCTTCAAGTAAGCTGGATCCCTCTTTTTCGGCTTGTCTGGACAGTTCCTAGCCATGTGTCCGATACCCTGACAGTTGAAGCACTTCATCACATTACCCTGATTCATATTCCCAGCTCCCTGAGCACCAACATTCCCAAACTGATTCCCAGCATTCTGACCCCTTTGATTACCAACAGCTGTACCCATCTGATTCCCTGCATACTGACTCATCTGATTACCAACATATTGCCCTGCATTCTGATTACCCATCTGATATCGAGGAGCAGATCCCTACTGATTTCCATATCCCCCAACCATCTGTCCTTGCTGTCCCATATTGAAACTCGGCTGTACAATTTGCTTATTGCGAGTGTTCGATGAGATTCTTTGGTTGTTGTTGGTAGGTGTGGAGTAGCGTCCTTGGAATGCTTTTGTTAGGTAAACAAAAGCTTGAGTCAAAGCAGTAGTTGACTCATTCCTGATCATCTTGATCTGGGTGTTGCGGGTATTGTTGTTGTGGGATTACTTGTTGTTGTTGTGGGTAGAACGGTGTTTGAGCATTGTATTGTTGTTGCATGAAGTGTTGGGATGAAGATGAAGATGGTTGTGTATTTACTGTTGCAGGTGTAGGTGTTTGGACAATGAGTGCAAGAGGATCATGTTGTTTTGCTAGTTTCTCTTTTCTGACTTCATTTGCCTCTACTTGGTTTTGCTTTAAAAAGTCATAGAGCTGATCATAGTTCACCTCGTGAAGGTTCTTTGTTTGGTTGACAATAGTGACATATCGTCCCCATTCCTCTGGAAGGTTGTTGATGAACTTGATGTTTTGAACAATTTGAGTCGGTGCCAACTTGTTTCTGATCAACTCATTCATTAGAGTACAAAACCGTGTGTAGTAAGATTCAATCTGTTCAGTTGGAGTGGATGTGAACTTCTCCCATTCAGTTAGAAGCTTGTTCTCTATGTCTTGTTTACCAATTTCGGTGCCATGACAGAGCCGTCTAACTCGTTCCCACATATCATAGGCAGTTTCACAACTATCTACAGCACAAAATATGTGTTGTGGTAAACCGAGTTGGATTAAGTGCATTGCCAAGTCATCTGCTTCGATTTGCTTCCAATCTTCTAGCGTATAATCCGATTCCTCTTGGATTCGGTATGTTGCTTCGACGGGAGGTGTTGCATCTGGATTTCCAGCTGTTACTTCAATTTTACGAGGCTTGAATGGACCTTTCTCAATGGATTTAATCAAGAGTCTACCTTGACCTTGAGGTTTGGTTCACATATAACGAAGCATACGATTCGTCCATGGAAGATAACCACCTTTTTCTAACATTGGAGGTCGGTTTTCTACACCGGCGGCATGAATGTCTTGTTGTGTAGTCATCTTTGAAATTTTGTATGATAAAGTGGATTGAGGATCGTTTCAACAAAATAGGAGTTGTTGTTGAAGGTTAAACTTGGTTGTTGTTGTGAAGCCTTGGTTTGTTGTTGATGATTGTTGAAGTTGTAAGTTAAGTAAATGAAACAAATTAAATAAAGTTACAAAATTTGATTAGAGTATAATTAAGACAAAGTCAAAAGTTTACAAGTTCGACAAAAGTTATGTAAATTACAATTTAGATAAAATGACAATTTCTATAGAAATTTCAATTTGACCAAAATTTATGCAAATTATGGCAAAATGTCAATTTAGATAGAAATATATCTAATTTATATAAAAAATCTAACACTCTTATACAAGAGGGTAGATATCCGTTTGTCGAAGTATTTTACACACTTATACAAGCGCGAAAATACCGAGTTCACTTTTGAGTTGACGAAATTACGTTCGAATCAAATCCTTAAAAGTTATTTAACTTTGAAATCGTTTCACACAAGTACGAGGGCCAAAACTGTCAATTCTGAAACTTCCCAAAAGCTGCTGGAAAAGACAAGGACTGAATTTGCCAAATCTGAAAAGTAGACTTGTCCGATATCGCAATTGCTTAGTCGTCCGATATCTGAATTGGGATAAAGTTCTCGGACAAAGCTGAGCTAGCTGAATTGCGATAAAGCTTTTGAATTGCGATAAGATCCTGGAACTTGATTTGCGATAGAAATCTGTTTCTGAATTGCGATAAAGACAGTTTTTTCAATTTCGACAGAATTTTCTAAATCCAATTTCGATAACTATCGCAATCTTCTACAAGATTGCGATAAACCTTGCTGATTTGCGATAGATGGCAGATTCTTGAATTGCGATAAGAGTCAGCTTCTACCAACTTTCACCAACTCTTTGTCCTTTTGCTAACCACCCACTGTGACTTCTTACTAACTCCTTGCTTGTAAGTCTTTTCCACTGCCGACTTTTACCAACTAATACCTGTAAAACCCAAAAATCTGAAAACATGTTAAAAGGACCAAAATGCCCCTACGATCTAAAACTTTGATTTATGAGCTTATAAAATACCAAATAAATTCTAAACTTCGGGAGATAAAGAAGATACGAAGTAAAATAAATTTCATGACCACATTTGACATTTTGTGAAGTACCAAAAATTATGTAAAAACATTATGTGTACCGAAAATTATTTATGTATATTAATCTTTATTATTTAAACTTTATATATAAAACTAAACACATTTATATTACAAAAGAAAATATGGAAAGTATTATAATTGATTGGGTCATCAATTTTAACCATGTTTCCAGCCCATTTCCCCACCCCCCCCCCTTACTCGGTCCTATCTCTTTTTATTAATAACAAACCAAAGCAAAACCCTAAAACAATACCGATTAGAACTAAACACACACAAAAATTCACTTTTCATTCATCCAAATTTCTGGAACTGTGGGAGTATTTTTCTGGTGTTCATTAGCATCAAAGGAAGGCTATAAAAAATTCGTCTAGGGCTGTCCATTGCTGGATTCGATCTTGGTGCATTTTCTTTTTCGCAAATTCAATCCGCAAGGTATAAATCCCAAATAATCCATACGATCCTTGTAAAATTCGTTTTCCATTTTTCTTGTGTTCCTTATATCATATATGATCTGTGAAAAATAATTCCAAGGTTTCTGGATCGCTTGTTTGATCGTGGCGATTTATTGGTGTCGAAAAGCTTAAGCCGTGTAACACAAATTTACAACGTTTCATCCTATCATTCTAGATCTGGTCTGGTATTTTTCTAGCACTCTACACATCCTATATAACGTATAAAAAATGATATAACCGAGCCATGCATCATATTTTGATCGTATGATAATTTATGTATTCGAAACCCTAAAAACGTAAAAACATTATATAAAATTCGTGCATTGGTTCTGAGCCTTGTTTATATTTTTCGTGGGATCTATATATATCAGATAACATCACAAAAAATGGTTGTTCGAATTGTTGAGGCTTAAATCTTTGGTTTTTGAATTATTGGAATTATCGGGTTATATGTAAAATAAAGGGAAAAACATGAAAAACCTAAAAACCTATTCGAACTAGGGTTTAGATAATGAGATCTGGACTTTTAATGTGTTTTAATAATGGGGTAATGATTACTTGATGATTTGGATAATTAGGGTTTGAATTTGTTAATTAAAAGTGTGTACCAATTTAAAATAAAATAGTTAAGGGTGTGTTTTGTAATTATTCAAACTATGGGGATATTTTTGTAAGGTGGTATAAGATCTGGGAAAAATGTGTAAAATATGCTAGAGGGCTATTTTGTGTTAATTTGGTAATTAGGAGGTTTAATTAGTAAATATGTAATTATATTATTTCGATTGTAATTAATTAAAATAAAGGGACCAAAAATGTAATTTCTGGAAATTTAAGTGTGGTTCGAATAATAAATTATAATAAGGGTGTAATGTGTAATTTTGGGGATTTATTGGCCTAATGTGTAATTATTAATAATTAAAGATTGAAAGTGTAAATTAAAGGGTTTAATTTGTAAACTTTGTAACTTAAAGGACTTGTGGTGAAATTCATATAAAATTAAGGGAGTGTTCATACAACTTATTAAATTAAGGGTATATTGTGTAAAATTGGAAAACTAAAGGTTTGATGTGTAATTATAAATACCACAAAGCTTAAAATGTAAATTATGTAATTAAAGGGTGTAAATTGCAAATTGTAGAATCTGAAGGACTAATATTGTAAATCTGGATAACTTAAGGATTAAGATGAGCTACTTATGATATTTTCACTTTAAACCTTCATCTTTGATATAATTACTTTTAAAACCCTAAAATATGGAAAAGTGGTTAAAACCTATTGTAATACTCTTCTATCCCTTTAGGTGTGAAGAAGGAGAGGTCCTGATCCATTCCTGTTTTTGCTATCTTCTGTCTTTGTTTGCATTCGTAATAAGGTACAGATATTCTGCCCTTCTTTAGTAAGGTGCCTTCGTCTCATGATTTTCTGATTTTTGTTTCATTTTAGGATTCCCTAAGCCACTGCTATGTTCCCTTGTTCTGTGAACCTTACTCTGTTTCCTCTTGTAATTTGTGAACCTTTGATATGATTTCACTTGATCTGAACCTTTGCTATAAACTATCTGAACCATCTGTTGAACTATCTGACCTGAACCTTTCTGATATTGACCTTTCTGATTCTGAACCATCTGTTATGGACCTTTTAATATAAACCTTGATATAATCTGGATATGACCTACTTGAACTTGAAACTTGACCTGAACAATTTAATATGAAACCTAAACTTGATACTTGACCTTTGACCCTTCAGTTTGATACCCGAGCCAAGTTCGTTTCCTAGCCATGAAGGTAACATGGCCGTGTCATTGATGCACCGGTGGCATGACTCACGTGTGGGTGAGTGATTTCTCACACCGTCCCTATCTCTGATTATTATGTGTACACTTCTGTTATTATGGCCAGTATATTGTTCGGGGGGCGTATGGGTTACAATCCTAGGTTCGTGTCCGTGTTCGTGGTCTTAAAATGATTTGATATTATATATCTCTGGTGACTGATGCTGGGTGCAATCCACGTCTTTCACAACCTCTGGGAGCTGATCACTCCATACATATTTGATACATGAGGACACCCCTCATATTATCTGGTTGCCTGAGAGGTATCCCCTCTGTGTGATTATGATTACAGGATATTATCTGTCTCTGGGCTCGTGGAGGATTACTGTTCCTTATTTGACACCTTTACTTTTCCTTATTCTTTTCTTTACACCTTATTCCTTATTTGTTTCTTTAACTCTGACTATATCTGCATGATCTTTAACTCTGATCACTTTGTACTTTTATCCGCTACTGCTTTGTTTCCGTTATATCTGTTCACTGAGCTCTCGTAGCTCAGCCGCATTTTCTTTTCCTGCGGCAGGTATCTAAGCTAGGAGCTGGGGCTTTTGCTATGGGATGAGAGATTAGAGCTTTTGTTGGAGCTTTTACCTTAGATGACCACCTTATATTATGACATTTGTTTAGTTTGGTTTTCATTTCAGTATTTATTTACTTTGGATTTTTCTTTATCTTTGACTTATGTATTTGGTTCAAGTCTTGTTGACTTGACTTTCTTTAATGATTCTGTTTAAGGCTTCCGCTGTGTATTTATGTATGCTTTGATTTGTCACCGTAATGTGATGCCTCTACCCTTGCCGGGTTGGGGTGTTACAATACCAACTCAAATCAATCAAACTTTCACTAAAATATCCAAAAACAAATCTTGTTCAAACTTTGTGAATTATTGTCGATCTAAAGGACTTAGAACAAACAAAAATCCAACACACAAACACTAGATTCGAGTGATAGAATAACAATTCTTCACAAACCAAGTCGATCAAACACAAATGAGTACAAGTTCTAACCTTTAATTTGCGTATGGAATTCAGGAAAAACACAAAGTGTAGCGTTTTTGAAGAAAAATGTTACAATGGATGTTTTTTTTTTAGAATAGAACACAAATAAAGTCCTACCTTGAAGCCTTGCTCGTTAATATCACTAATTGTTAGTAAATGACCTTAATGCCCCACCCACTCACCCACAATACAAAACAAGAGGACTTGGAAGCTTCCTAAATCATGCTTGTGTGTAGTGTGTAAATTGCTAAGCAACTTCTAATAAGTACGATGTAGAAGAAAAACAAGGCTCTTATCACATCCACATGAAGGTGGGTGTCTTATCTTTAGTTGACTAAGTATAACATGCATAACATTTGCCAAGATTTTCCCCACTTACCACCATAATTATCACTTCTCAACACTTAACTTTTGTTTACCCTGAAACAATGGCAACGGAAAACATACTCTTTGCCATTGTTTTATGGGAATATGATGCCTGTTTTCTACTGCAGGCAGTTGCCTACTTTTTTTTTTATAAAAAAAGGGACATCACTTCTATAAGCATGTCAATTACACCTCTTCTCTTGCTTCACCCTCTACACCTTATAACCCAATGTAACATCATTTTTCATAGATCTTCACCACATCCATCATTTTATGGCGCTAAAATCTCCCGACAAAAAAAGTTGTCAATTAAATCATGTCAAACTCCATGAGTTTTTCAAGGACCGATCCAAATCACGAAGAGCAAATCACAGGGCCGTCTCTAAGGATTTATGGACCTAGGCCGAGCAAAAAAGAAATGGCCCGAAGGCTAGGTGCAACAAATTAAAAAAATTAAAAATCGGGCCCCCTAAAAGATATGTAAGTCGGTTTTTTTATGTGGGTTAAGTTATATGGTTTAATTTTTGGATGATTGTTAAAATTTGTAATGGGCTTAGTTAATTACATATACAATTTTTATATATATACATTAAATAAAATTAAAAATCGGGCCCCCTAAAAAACCGGGCCTCGGCCGGTCGCCCACTTCGTCCCATGTCTAGGCCGGCCCTGGAAAATCATATCAGGTTTGATTATACTATTCAAAATGTTCTTCATTATTGAATTCATTCTTTTTCTCAAAAATATTGTTAAGAAAATTATGTCCAGTGGATATGGTCCGGTGAAACTAGATGAAGAAATAATTAAATTGATCTTAGTGTTGGTGTTACTCATTTTTATACTTCTAATGTTTATGGTCCTGTTCATGGGCAAGGTGAGAATTTTTGTTGGTTTTTTTTTTTTTTTTTTTTTTTTTTTTTTTTTTTTTTTGTGTGGTTTTTAGTGATTAAAGTGGTGTCAGTAAGTTTGAGTTGCTAAAATTAGTTAGAGATGACATGTGTTTTTATGAAATGTGTTTGATATGCATAAAAATATTTTGAGCGAATTGCCTAACAAGTGTTTGATAAAATGTCTCTTCAAGTAGTAAGACATTGTTGTTAAAAAAAGTAGTAAGACATCATATGTATTTATTGTAGTTAAGGCTCTATAAGCATATGAAAACTATGATCTTTTTGACATAGCAACAAAGGAGGTTATGTTCATCTTATTCTCTTTGATATATTTTTGAAGTAGCTTATTTGTGTAAGGATTATTGCTTTCATTCATAAGATGAACATAATTTTAGTTGTCTTACTTTTCTTAGTTTTTGTTCTAAATAGATGAAAATAGTGATGAATTTGAACATACGTTAATCGATGATATCGACAGCAATGGTTATCTCATACAAGAAGAAGTAACAGATCTTACACATATTTACAACACATCTTTAAGGTATACTATACTAGGAAGAACCTTTGCCACTTCTGATGATGCATATGATTTTTACAACAAATATGGTCTATCCAAAGGTTTTGGTATTCGAAAGCATGAACTTAAAAGGTGCAATGACACAAAAGAAGTTTATCGACGAATATTTTCATGTAACAAGGAAGGTTTTAAGGATATGAATGATAAGAGAATGTTATGCGATAATGTTAAACGTCGTTGTATTACACGAACCGGTTGTAAGGCCCTAATGCAAGTAACATTATCAAGTGAAGGTGAGTGGGTTGTAGACAAGTTTAGCGATGAACACAATCATCCTTTTGATTCTCCATCAAAAGTAATCAAGCAAAGGTCCCATAACATCTTTCATCGTTCCAATGAATGCAAAGATGTTGTAACATTATTGTCAAAAGCAGGGATGAAACCTTCTGAAATCACTAAAATAGTTAATGCCTTTAGAGGTGGTGAAGAGGATCAACTCACTCGAGTTCAATGTTCCACTATTGTTAGTGAAGGGAGAAAATGTAACTTAGGCAAAGAATGTCATGGAATTATCATGCATTTTAAAGAAAAGGCTGAGGTGGATAAAGATTTTTACTTTGCAATGGACATAAATGAAGATGGCGTACTACAAAATGTGTTTTGGGCAGATGGGAGATCAAGAACATCGTATTGCCAATTCGGTGACGTTGTTGTTTTTGATGTAACTTATAGGACAAATAAGTTTAGTTTTCCATTTGCACCATTTGTTGGAGTGAACCACCATGGCCAGTCTATTCTACTAGGAGCCGCGTTGTTGGAAAATGAGACCGAAAAAACGTTTACATGGTTATTTGAGCAGTTTCTAAAATGTATGCATGAGTGCCCGCCTGTAGCTCTCATTACAGACCAAGATTTGGCAATGGGTAAAGCAATTTCAAAAGTCTTTCCAAACACAAAACATCGGTATTGTGCATGGCATATTCAAAGGCATGTTTTAGAGCATCTTCAACCTTTTCGATCTAGATATGATGATTTCAAAGATACATACAATCAGTGGGTTAAAAGCCAATATGTTGAAGAATTTGAATCGGGATGGGAGAAGTTGAAGGAGAAATATCACATGGAAGATGATAGTTGGTTGGGAAACATGTTCAAGTTGCGTCATCATTGGGTAAAAGCATATCTCAAGGATACATTTTTTGCCGGCATGACAACGAGTGGAAGGAGTGAAAGTATACATTCGTTTTTTGATGGTTTTGTCAACGCTAAGACCATGGTAAATGAGTTTGTAGTCCAGTATGACAAAGCTGTGAGTTCTCGAAGAAGTGCAGAAAAAGACCAAGATTTTAGAACTTTGAATTCAAAGCCCACATTACATAGTAATCATCCGATTGAAGAAATGGCGGCAACATGTTATACGCGAAATATTTATGATATATTTAAGAAAGAGTGGAAGGCTAGTTTTGATTGTGGTCATCAAATATTAAGCACAAATGGTGTTAAGGTTATATACCGTGTCGGGTTTTTGAAAGGTAATAAGGAAAATTGGAAAACCGTTGAATACAATGTTACTTCGGATATTTTTGTTACTTGTTCGTGCGCGAGGTTTGAGACTTCTGGAATCTTGTGCAAACATATTCTCTACATCATGAGACGAGAGTCTTTAACAACCATTCCAGACCATTACATAATACCAAGGTGGACTATGAAGGCAACATATAAGGTGGGAGGTATTGAAACTCGACGGCGAGATAAAAATGATATTTCTACAAAAGAAGTTACTTTATTAACTATATGGTCCATTCGAGCAAAATTCAACAAAATACTACAAGATGGACGAGATTCATTCGATGAGATTAATAAAATTGATGTGATTCTTAATGGTCTTTTGGAAGAACAAAGTAGAAGAAAGAAGACTACAGTCGAGTTAAACAATAATATTGATGATGATATACCATCTACGCAACAAGAGAACATGTCACAACAACGCCTTTCAAAAAAAAAGGAACATGTCACAACCACTATTAGTTTCTGATCCCCTAGTTCGAGTGAAGACAAAAGGTCGCCCAAAAGCTGCAGTAAGAGTAAAGCCTGGTTTCGAGGTCTCTTCGGACCTGAAAAAAAAATTCTTGTGGTTATTGTGGAAAAAAAGGTCATAACAAGACTACATGTCCAAAGAAAAAGGTTTGTTTATGCTTCATACTCAACATTGCGTCTTTTAGGTTTTGATTCTCATTTTTATTGTTTTACTATTTCAGAAGGATGATGCAGAAAAAAGAGCGATCGAACGAGGTGAAGCTGATAATTAAGTGAAGCGTATTTCGAGTAGGTTACTGTGCAAAACGAGTCTTTAGGGTCTGATGCGTTCCGTTGTTGGGGTTGCTGGTTTTTGCTCCTTTTATATAATATGTTGGTTCTTTTGTTTATTTTGATGTTCTTTCTAGGCAAATTGGTGTTTGGACATTATCTCCTTTTATCTTTCTTTCTAATAAAGTAGTTATGAGTTGCTGGTTCTGATGGTGCGGGTCTGCAATTTTAAGGTTTTGAATTTGTGGGCTGCATTTCTGTCCTACTATGCGGTTCTGTGCTGCATTTTGGTTGTTTGGTATGCAATTGGTTCTGCAACTTATCTGGCTTACAATCAATTCTACAACTTAACTTCATAAGTAAATTTTTGCGGGTCAAAGTGGGTCAAGCTGGGTTGGGTTGAACCGCCAACAGTTTTGTGAAAAGATGATACATAACCCAAATCAACGTTATGGTTGTTAAATGTTGTTGTTGTTTAAACCGCTGCAGAGAAAAATCAACTCCAGATTAACATAATTTGATGCCATTGGACGGATAGTTGTGCGTTTGCGTGGGTAATAGAATTCACTAAACACTCTATTGGTGCCTGTTTGTTACATATAATTATTTTAATATTTCATCATCTAATAGTCACTTTGAAAACACAATGCCAAACACCCCATTTGACAATAGCGTATCAGTGAAGACTCGAACAATTGGTTGTCTGATTATCACATCTCCAAACACCCTCTTGCGTTGCTGCTGTCATTTGTTACAGATTTAAACAAGTTGTTTTGAACTTGTGTATTTGCAACATGTTTAAACAAGCATTCCCAAACACCCTCTTGTTTTGTTGCTGCCATTTGTTACAGAATAACAGGAACATGCTACTGTCATAAAACTATTTGCAGCATGTTTAAAAAGACAATTTTTGAACTTGTCTTTTGCAACCCCCCTGTAACTACTGTGAAAATTCAACATTAAAATAAACTATCTCTCAGAATACTTATCCTTTTCTACGTGTAAATTTTTTTATTATTATTATCTAATCAATAACTATTATCTTATGTGACGTAGATCACATCCTTGATAAACGTGCTCGCATGCAACCTAACCTCAACGTACCTAATGTTTATTCTAAGTAAACATTATCATATGAAACCTTAAGATATATCATTTGCCATTTTACGTTAAATTATTAACGTACGTATAAACTAAACGTTCATTATCAAATAGAGTTCTATAAAAACCCTAAACTATCATAACAGCATATGTAAGTAACAAAACCCTAAAAATACTAAAGTACAACTCATTTAACTAAGGTACAAGCATCTAAAGCTCAGAAACCCTAATTCTACTTTAACTTCCGATAAAACCCTAATTCTATAAAACTATGATTTTATGTACTAAAGTCACAAATCCTAATTTATTTATATAAGATTTTTACAAAATATTAATGTACAAGTCATTTAAGCCAAGGTACAAGTCCTTTATGCATAAAAATCAAATATTAATAAAAACCCTAATAAAACCCTAAATATATTTATTTTAAAGCACAATTTACAAGTTTTTCATACATAAACCTTAAAAGTAAATTTTCCTAAACTCACTAAATATAAGTACAAGTCTCTAAACCTAGTGTACAAGTGCCTAATGCACAACATCCAAAAATCTCATTAATCTACTTTATAATTTAACAAAAACTAACATATTATTTATAAAGATTAACCTAACATTAAAAATAGATTTTCTACACTTCTAAACCCTAAGTACAACTCTAATAAACTCATGGTACAACCCTTACAAGCACAAACCCATTTTCTTTTATTTTCTTATAAAATTCGACATACACATATATTTGTAAACCTTAATTATTTTTCTAACAATTAAATACTTAAACTTAACACTAAACCTAACTAGTAACTTTACATAAACCCTAGGTACAACATGATAAAGCCCTAAGTACCACCATTCAAAGCCCTAACCGACCCTATACTAAATCCTAGTTCGAATCCAACAAGTACCAAACCAAACTCATTCATTTTCCCTCCCTAAGTATAAACCACACTACATAAACCTTCCTAAATACTACATGTCCTCTCCAAGTAACTTGTATGGTTTGTAAGCAAACACATCACCCCTTTCCAAAACTACACGTCCAACCCCCCCCCCCCCTCCATCCACTTGGCATCCAACTAGACAAGCCACATCCTCCATGTCCCCTCCTAACCCTAATTGTCACTTTCAAAAACCCTAACCTTTCCCTTCTATAAATATCAAACCATTTACCTCCTTTTCCCTCAAACTCATTCGATCAACATCCAAAGCAGCCAAACCCTCACCTCTACTGATTAAACAATCCCTATAGAAGCTAAGAAATAGAGTCGAAGGAGTTTAGGAAGAAAGAAACCTCTAGTGTTCAAGATCCGAGCCCATACGCCACAAATATTCCCATAATCGAAATATAGAGCAAGTATCTTAGACTCATTTCATTCTTCTATAAACCTTAAATAACTCTTAAGAACATCATTGAGTAACCTCTAATAAAAAGCATGATCAAAAACTATATTTTTCTTTTTCTTTTCTTTCCTGTTCGAACCAGAAACCAAACGAGCCCTATTAATATTTAATTCACAAAAATAAAATCAAGAAATCTTAAAAACATGTAAAAGATAGATTAAATATGTTCAATATCATGTTAGCATGTTTTAAAAATCAGTGGAAACCTTTAAAACTTGAAAACTCATTTCGTTTTCCTTTTCTGTTAACTGTCGAGAAACAGTCCCCACGACCCAACTTTGAGCCCTTGTTTCAACCCCTAAACGACCATGATAAAATCTGAATTTTGGTCAATAACAAGACCACCTAGCTATCTAATTTTAGAAAGAAGAACATCGGAAAAAGATTGAACGGTTATAAAGTTATTCAAATCCTAAGTCTGCTCCATCGCTAGACTGAAAAACCCAATTTCTTATTCTGTCGAGTAACAGTCCCAACTCACCCACTTTGAACCTATTTTTCACCCATCAAAAGATCTCTAAAAATTCTGAAATTTGGTAAAGTTATAGATCACCTAGCTGTCTAATTTTAGGAAAAAGAACGTTGAAAAATGATAAATATATCACAAAGTTATCGAGCCTCAAAAACTGCCCTATCGCTAGACTAAAAACCAACTTTTATTTTCTTTTCAGTTTTGTTCTACTCGACCAACTTTGAGAATTTATTTCGATATCCAAACAGCCTCTAAAAATTATGAAACTTGGTCATAATAGAGACCACCTAGCTAGCTACATGTAGGAAAAAGAATAACTTAAAACCATGCCCTCGCCTCGCTTTTATTCATGTCCAAAAATTGTTGGTCGCAAACTATTTATTACGTACTAAATAAACTTTTACGAGGTTAATAAATTTGAAATATATACCCATAAGCTATGAATAAGCAGTTTATTAACTTATTATAACTTTTATAAAAAGATCATAACGAGTCGTGTCTTATCCCGAATTTTTAAAACGCGCTTTGAATAAATAAGGACGTCGGGTGTAACGCCTTGGGAGTCTCAAGGGTAAATTTTGCCAAAACTCTAAGCAGATTTATAATATGGACTTGAGCTGCTGTCGACCTGCAACTCAGGGGTAGAAAGTGTCATTTTTGAAACTATAGGGTAGAAACTGTCATTTGACCAAAGTTCAGGGGTAAAAATTGTAATTTCATAAAAGTTCAAGGGTAAAAATTGGCATTTTATGAAAGTGCAAGGGTATAAATTGTCAATATATGAAACTTTAGGGGTAAAAGCATAACCTTTCATTATTATTCCGATTTAAATTATAATTAATAAACGTAATACGTTTATTTCAAAAACGAACGAGAAATATTTAACAAACAAACGAAGGAACGGAAACATAAAAACGAATAATAAGATAAAATCTTATCCAACTTTTGAAGAGACTTCATGTTATCTCATTTTAACATTTAATCAACAACCAAAACGTTACGAAACCAATATTAAAACTTATATATATTCAAAAACGATTACTGAAACTTGACATAACGAACCAGGTTGCGTGCCGGAGACGTTTATCAACTCTGTATAACTTTGTTTTCCATCCAGACTGTCAAGGTGAGTTCGTAGTCCCACTTTTTATTACGTTTTCCAAACTTGTGGGGAGATACATGCTACTAAATCGAACACAAGTATTTTCTTGATTGTTATTGCACTAAGTTAACGTTTGCCTATTTGTATCATTATTTATTTAAAAAGTCCCTCGTATCATGCACCATTAGTCCCCTGCTGGGGGAGCGCGAATATAGTGAATAGATCTATTGGCCTGACGACCCATTTGTACTAGTCGGATGGATATCTTTGTGGTAGCCGGCTAGACAGATGCATTATATTTGATATCTAAGAGGAGTTTTTGGCAAGCTCTCACTTGGGGGCAAACCACTTTCATTTTTATTATGTTAGTGAGACTGGAATCTGTCAACGCATTGCGTGTCATGAGGTTTAGTGCAATATACCGAACTGTGATATAACTGATTTCTTCTTATTTAGCTTGTGTTCAACTGATTATAACTTTAAACGCTATGGATTCACTCAACCTTTGTGTTGACGTTTTAGCATGTTTATCTCAGGCATTTAAAAGACCGAACTTGGCACGGAGTGGCGGTGGACTTTCTTATAAAAGAGTGTCCATTTTGTTATCATTCAAATGAATAATGTATCTTTTATAACGTATTTCAGAACCTCCCGCTGGGACCTCTATATGTTAACTCTGATTTAAATAATGAATGATAACAATTATATTTAAAATGTCTCTTTTTGAGTCGTTTTCTATTCTCATTACTGTGAACCTTGAAGTAGCACCCCAAACTTATAATCCGCTACGTATATCTAGAATAGGGGTGTTACACCCCCCCCCCCCACATAAGAAGCTGCATATTTATAAAAATCAGCAGATAATTCGATAAATAAGCAATCCCAAACACCCCCTAAGTAGCTTCAAGCCTTCAATATACAAGGAAAAAATTAGTAATTTTGATAACAAGGTCATTAACTGAACTTGAATTATAGTTCACATCATTTTATGTTTTCGGTGTTAATCAAGTTGGGTTATAATTCCATTTAGGCTGTTACATAGTTGAATTATTATTTGGTGTTGCATTATTATTTGCATTGTAATGAGTTGGGATGTAATTGTTAGCTAAGATAATTATGGAATCATTGGTTAGTAAAGTATACATACAGGCTGTTTTGGAAACATGGCAGATGGCTAGCGCTTTAGTTTTAGAATCTTTTGTGGTCTTGTGCTTTTGGTTTTAGACAAGTCATCTGTTGAAGCAATTGTGATTCACTAACTGCTTAAATTTTTTCTAGAAATACAAAGTAGCAAGAAAGTTGTTGAATGGATGTACAAGATACAAGAATGGAATCCAAAGTTTTTCACCATATCCCACATCCCTGAAAAGTGTTACATCTATGTATCCAAGTTCATAAGACGAGTTGTAATTGCCCGCATGTCCGAAGCTCCTAAACTTGCAACTGCTTATAATGAGAAAATAGAGAGAGAACAGAGTAATTGGAAAATGATTATTTCATTGATTAATCAAAATGAGAGGGTTACAACTGTTTATAAAGGCAAAGAACTTGGCAGGAAAAATTCTAACTGACATTTGAAAGAGTTGACCCGCGTCGACTTTTACAAATAAGCTATAAGACTGCTATAATTACTTTACAACTAATAAGCTACTTATTTACATTGTATTACAGCTAACAAAAAATAGGAAAATGACTCTTTTTTTGCAGACCTTGAATTGTCCCAAACACCCACGAATTTGCAGACTCTACCATATACATCAGCAGCCCACCATATGAAAAAAAATAAAAAATAATAAAAAAAAAAACGAAAAACATACACACATTGATCAACCACGCACCCCACAAAGCAACACCAGCATCATCCTATTGTCACAGTACGCGTCAAACCACAATCAACAGGCCTCTCAATCCATCTTTGCAGGTCAATATTGTTGTTCTCCGCCTTCACTAGCTGTCCTGTAGTTTCTGGTTGTGCACCTTCACAACAAATTAAACTTTAGTAAGTTTTGGTTTAACCCTTGTGGACTTGACAGATTTCAGCTATGTCCCTTGGAGTTTGTAAGAAGTCGAGCATTGTAATTGCACACCAAACTTTAGTTTGAAATGGTATCAAACTGGACCAATTATATGATGATGCTTACCATTATTAGCTGACACATTACTTACAGACTCAAGAAGGTCTGTTCCGTCAACTGTATATCCCCAGCGGTTCGGTGCAGGACCCGCAATGTATGCACATGCTCGCTCGTCAGTGTCCTTCAAGAACACCTATCAAGTACGAAACAAGTTGTCACACCAGACGTGGTTATAAAAATATTTAAGAGTATTAGGCATGCAGGAAAAATAGTTAAAATACTAAAGCTCCAGATTTTATTGCTCACTTGCTGAAAGTTCAGATCATTAGGAGACGATCGAAAGAGGATTGGGGTATAACTCAGTGCTCTTTCTGCACCACTTGTTGGTTTAACTGTGCCTAAATAATCCATCACGCAAGACTCAATATCCTCTTCAGAAAAATCGCCAACAATGCTCACCTATTAGAAAGAGAAAGTTAAGCATCAATATGGAATGAAAAACTAGAGTTCATATATATAAACATAAAACTAAAAAAACCGAACCTCCATATTATCACTGACAAACTGATTCATCACTGCATCTTTTACGGTTTGAAGTGTTAAATTTTGTAAAGAATATGGGGTGGGCTCCACAAATCGTTCATCTTCATCCAACATAGCTGTCATAAGTTATCGTAAGCCAAAGACATTAAGCTTTCTATTTGCTTCATATAGCCACTTTTCATCTCCTATAAAACACTTTCATTCCTCCTCATCCATTCTATCCTCATCCTCAATTAGCACCATCATATTATCCTATAAACACGCTCGTCTTTAAATAATAAGTTTTTCTTTAGACGTGTTATTTTCTTTAATAAGCAATCGAGAGAGATGGAAGGAGCCTACTATTTATGCCAGGAATATGAAACTTTCATGCAACTTCTCTACAAACTTCACTTCATTCCAAAACGACAACATGTCATCTTCTGTGCACTTTATGAAAAACTTACCTTATTATCATCAACCTAGTTCAAATACTCAAATACCCATGGTTGGTTTATATCCACTGATTAGATTGTTTAAGCCTATCTAGGACATGTTTTACAAACATCATTGATGCACAGCGGAATTAACAAAGAACAATAATGTTTAACAAGGTTTTTATTCAAGCGCTTCCATCTTTATTCCAACTCTGTAACTAATAAATTAACTAATACATAGATGTCTATAACACATCTATTACTAACTAACGTGTATACACACACGTTTCTATTAGACTCTCATTGGAAAGTTCTATATTTCTGGATGTCTATACCAGCCGTCTAATACCCTTTATATAGAGAGTTTACAAGAAAACCTAGATTGCATAGGAAGCTAACTAATTTATTACATTAAGTCCTTGTTGTTTCACATTTCTTCATTTATGCATATGTAGTTTTGTAATCATCAAATCTATAATTCCCAACAATCTTCCCCTATTTGATATTACAAAACTATCTCCATGAAACAATCTTCAATGCTTCCTTAAGATCTTCTTGAACATGTCACCACACACAATAAGCTGCAAACGAATCTTCTTCCCCTTTTTTGTAATCATCTAATAGGGGTCTTCCATGCAACTTGAATCGAAACACTTCCCCTTAAGTGGTGCATGTAGATGGTTAAACATTTAATCAACAAGCTTCCCCTGAAACCAATATGTTTACCATCTCTTGAATCACGAACTCTGTAGGCTTTATGTAATGATTACTGATGAAGAAAACCGAGTATAACGAATTTGATGAAGAAGTAGAATTTCCCAAACTTGCGTCTTATATCTTGTACTATCCACGTGACTCCAAACTCATACTAGACCAAAAAGTATAAGTAGATCGCAACCTCTTGATAAATCCTCAACCATATGAGACACTGAGCAAAATAACATAACTTGGTATGTGCTTAAACACATACCTTTTCTTGACCAAATTAAGACCAAAACGACCAAAAACTAACCAAAATGCCAAAGATATTTGTGTTTTTGTGTTTGAGTTTGTGCATGGCAGATTTAGTCCCGAGAGTTAAATTTATTTCAAATTAAATCTTAACTCTAAACCTTACTTATAACCAATCCATAAAAAAAATACCCATCCCAACCAAAAGCCCATGTCCAACCCACTTCCCTTTTAAATAAAAACCACAACCCATTTACCTAACTCCCAACCCATATTCGGATCCCTTAACCCAGGTCAAACCCACCATCAAAAATCAATAAACAATAAAAAAATCCCAACACCCCAATTTACCCTGCTCCCTCAATTATTACCCTTACCTTAAAAATTCTAGAAGAAGCTGACACAAGGGAATGGTGACGTGGACGAATGGCAGCATCTGATTGGAAGTCACACCTCATTCATTGATCCAAGGCTGCAAACGATTGAATTGGAGCATAAGCTGATTTCAAGGGCCATGATTGGTTGCTCTAGATGATTCCTGGAAACCCTAGCTTCCTCTCACCTCAGCTATAAAAAGGAATCCTCACTCACAAAGAAGGGCAGTAAGGATTTTTAGGGTTAGATTAGGAGTAGGGTAATTTAGTGTAATCTTTAGTTTAATCTCTTTCATTTTAGTTGTAATTTCATATTAAGCTTTGTATTCTGAATTTGGTTAATGATATTTAAGTTTTCTTGTTTTAATTACTTGGTCAACCATAGGTCAAACTGCTTATCTAGTGCTTAATTATTACTTTTTTTTTGCTTATTGTTGGTTGTCATTGCTTTCTATAGTTCCTTGTAGTTTGAATTCAGTTAGGAGTTAATCTGTTTAGTTTTCACTTAAAAAGTCATAAAAACAATAAAATAGCTTAATTTAAATTTAGCTTATTTGAATGCATAATCCCTCCTCAACAGTGCTTGTTACACTTTAGGATAGCTAGTTAACTATATGTTGTTAGGTCTTATAGCTTATATTTGTTTGTCTTAGCTTTAAATCTCTAAACAGCCACATGAAAGGGGTGTTTGGCACAGCCCTTAAAGTGGGTCAAAATGGATAGATAATGTTCATTTGCCAATTGGTCAAGTTTAATCTAGTCTCATTCAGCATATTTAAGTTGTTAGTAGGAGCTTTATGCCTGTTTTTAAAGATTTATAGGTTTTGCATTGATTAGTGAGTTTATAGGATAGCAGCTGATCAAATAAGCTTGCTATAAGCTTATGCAGTTTCAGCCTTCGTTTTTGGTATTTCTAGGATTCATTTAGTCTAAAGTCAGTAGTGTTATAATACCTTAGAGCCTTGATTCATAATTTTCTCAAATCAGTCCTTATCATTTCTTGAAGACTACATTTTTGAAAAATTCATTATGCAGCCTTTTTCTTTCATTTTTAATATGCTTAATATAAGTTGTTATAAGCCAAATTTTGGCATAGTTAGAATTGGCTTGCTATTCTAGTTGTTAGCATTTTTTATGAATTTTTTAGATTAGCTTATAGTAGCTTTTGAGTGGCTTGAAAAGTGCAGTTTTTCCCCTGCACCATAGTATATCAACAGACTGATTGCTTTATTTGCTTGATTCTAGTGCTTATTGTTCCTTATTGTTGCTTATTCTGCTATTAGTGGTAGTTCTAGATTAATATTTGTTCATTAGCTTACTTCTAGTTCAGTATTAGCTTAAATGTTAGCTTATTAGTTCACAGAAAGGGCTGCACATCAGCAGTCCCCTTTTTGCTTAATTTAGTGCTTATTTGTTAGGATCTCTGGGAAATAAGAGTTTCATTGTTGCTGCCGATAGTGTAAAGCTGGTTCCTGCCGATAGCTTTGGTTCCTGCTGAAAGCTCATTGCTGCCGACAGTGTTATCTTGTTTCTGCCGATAGTATTATTCCTGCGGATAGTGTTAGTTGTTATCCGCATATTTAGAATGTTTGTTAAGATTTATTTTTAGAAGAGATTGTTGTTTATCTCTTCACACGTTTACTTGTAGAACGGGTTAGGGTTAGGTGATCTTGTTAGTATAAAAGATAAACCCGTCTATGAGTTTATGGACGCCTTTTAACATTATCAATATTCAATATCACAATTCTTAGTTCATAGCTTGATCCATAGAGGATCATTGTTCTTTAGAGTTTTCTTCTTTATAATACTTGCTGTTTAGTTTCCGCATAAACTCTTGTATTGCAGAGGTTCTTGTTTATACCAAGCTCAATCAAGCTCGAAGTACTCGATCCTACAAGTGGTATCAGAGCCTGGTAAGGATCTCTGATAAAGAAGGAAACATTGTTGAGTTGTCCTTCTTGAATCTTTTAACAATGTCGCTGTTGTCGGGTGATAAATTTGAATTGTTTGCAATGAAGATTAGGAATTTGTTTCAAAATAAGTCTGTGGAAAAGCTGACTGATAAAGGTGAATCCTTTAATTCAAGAGAGAATATGGAAGAATATGCTCTGTTGGGGTTTCCATCTCAGGTACAACGATGTAATTCTGCTTGTCAAGAATTGTACTCAACACTTAATAATGAATATGATGAAATGAAATCTAAGTATAATGAATACTTTATTAAGGTTCAAGCTTATGACAAAGCAGTTAAAACATTAGAAAAGCAAAAAGTTTGGTTTCAAAAGAATCAGTTAGCTTATGAGGAAAAGATTAAAGTTTTAGAGAGGGACTTGAAAAACACCTCTAATGAGCTTAAACATTCTGAGTCTCAAAAGGCTGAGATAGTGTTAGAAAAACAGGATATGCAGACTAAACTAGACAATACCTTGGCTAGGTTTAATAAATGGAAAGATTCATCTAAAAACCTAAACAAGTTAGTTGATAGTTCTATGTCTACGAAAACGAAAAGAGGTTTAGGGTATGGTAACCTGATAGGGCCAAATCAATTTTATGACCCTAATGAGTATAGTGTTTTTGACCCTGAACCTGTAGACTACCAAAAACCTGTTAAATATGTAAAAGAGGTGGAATGAATGCTGTTTCTCCACCTATAAGAGGAGTTTTTATGCCTACTACTGTCCACTCTCTCTCTGATATTGACTCAGATGAGTCACAAATGGTTTATGGTAAAAAGTCCAAAGACTTACCTGAAACTAATAATTGTGTCCCTTGTCACACAAGTGACAAATCCTCAGAAGCAGAGTCTGAAGACTTTGTTTCATGTGACTCAAGTGTAAAGTCAAACACACTCAAATATCACATGTCCTCAAGTTCAACTAATAATAAATCTGTTCCTAAATCAGCCTTTTCAGATAACAGCTCAATTAATTCTTTTAAAAACAACTTTGTCCCTAGTTCCACTAGTGATAATGGTGTCCATATTAAGACAAGTTATAGTAAAAACAAGGCTGCTAAGAAAAAGACATGTTTTGTGTGTGGTAGTCAATATCATCTAATTAAAGATTGTGATTATCATGAGAAAAGAATGAAAGGTGGGCAACATCAAACCAGACCATTGTGGAAAAATGTTAAACAGATACCACCATATGTTCCACAAGCAGCAGGAATGAACTTTTATAGAGGTCCCATTCCTGCTGATAGACCTGTTCCTGCTGGTACCTCTGTTCCTGCTGATATTCAGAGAACCATTTCTGCTGGTTCCTCTTCATACATTCAAAGGGATCTCAGACCTGGCTATAATAATCACATCTTTGGAGGGGGAATGGGTTATTCTCCATGGTATTTTTGGTAATTGGTCTGTTTGGTTCATCCTGTTGTTGTAATATATCTGATTTTCTTTTGTTTATGTCTATGGTTTGTGTTTCTCTAAACTTTGTTTTGCAGGTTTTTCAGTATCTTTTGTTAGTTAACTTTGTTTTGCAGCTTATTATTGCTTGGGCTTAAAGCTAATCACAGTAATCTTCATTCATTCATAAGAGAGTTAAGTACATTCTGTTGCTGGTTACAAAAGATTATGAGTTTCAAAAGACAACTATCAACATCATTCTAATCATCATTTCAACATTCTTACATCTAACTACCTAAACCTTACCACCTATTCCATCTTCTCTTTACCCTTACCCAAATTGTCTGGCATGAACCTCTTTCCTCTCTGGCGAATGATCTCTTCATAAACATGGGGGACTGCAAGTGCCAAGATGACTGGCCGTGGTTGTCTTTGTTCAGGGGGTGGCTTTGAAGAGCTTGAGGTAGTTGACCTCTGATGAGATCTGGATCGTGTCCTTGAAGATGGATGGATTGGTTGTGCAGTAGGGATACCTGCTTGTGAAGTTGGTTGGGTTGGTTGTGGTTTTGGGTTGCTTGATTGTGAAGCTGGATGGGTTGGCTTGGGAGTGGTTCTGGTGAGATTCTTCCTTTGTCTTGGATCTTTGCCTTCACGTTGTCGATTGTGTCGACTTCTAGGGTTTGGTTTTTCTCGGCTTGAACCCTCTTGATGTTTAGCCTTGCCTTTTGGTACCGGTACTTTATAAAAAGCTGCAGTTGCTCTCTCCATCTCTTCAGCAAGCAGAGCTTCAGTTTCCTTCATCTGTCTTCTGTCCTCATCTGTTAAAGGAAAATTGGGAGGGAAAGTCTCCCATTCGCCCTGGTAATACACCAAAGACTTCAACTCTGATGAATCTTCATCATCAGAGCTAAAGTACTCAAAAGAAGAAGGGGTAGATGGAAGAGGATCAGATGAATCCTCCTCAACCTTGGCCTTTCCTTTGGTTCTAGAGGATGATGCTGTTTTGGGGAAGTAGTTGTTCCATCCTGAGTCACTAGAGGAGGAAGAATCTGATGAGATTTCGATGATTGGATGTTTGGATGAACTCATTCTGTGGCTTGATTTTTGGAGATTTAGTTTGATTTGTGGTAATAAAGGGTTTTGTGATGATAAAGTTATGTGATCTGAGGGTTATATAACGATATGGAGATTAGTGCAAAATTTATTGATGGTTGGTATTGAGAGTTAATTTGGGTAAGTTATTCTTAATGACAAAGTTCGGAAGGTTGACTTTGGTCAAACCACCTCATTCCTGCCGACTGGTCAAACCTTCTATTGCTGCCGAATGACCAAATGTTTCTGCCAAAAGGTCAAACTTTCTTAAGTTAATTGGTCAATGTTTCGTGCAATGAATAGCAGCAATTTAAAGTGATATTTTTGGAAACTCAACATATAATTGCACATTTCTCATCTCTATTTCTCAAAAACCTATCGAACCCTAATCTTCTCATTTCAAACCCTAAATCATTCCATCAACACAATGACAACTCTTCGTTACAAGGATGATCATAACAAGGTTGCTTATTTGGAATCTTCTTCAAGAAGTGTTGGTTATGATGAAGTTCTGACATTTCTTCGTGGGTCATCTATTCGTTATGCCCTCACTTATTGCCCAGGGACGGTGTACGATTCTTTGGTCAAACAGTTTTGGAGGACAGCTAAAGTAAGACATGTCGTGGGAAGGGAAAATGATATTGTTGCTACCATCGATAATCAAGAAGTGGTTATTACTGAGGAGTTGATTCGAGTTCAGCTTCAATTTCCTGAGGAACAAGGAGAATATGATCTTCCAAGGCAAGACATTATTGATGGTATGGCAGCTATAGGGTATCCTGTTGCTGGAAGTTGCACCTTCTTGAAAAGTAGGTTGTCTCCTCAATGGAGGTTTCTGATTCACACTTTACTCCAGTGTCTTAGTGTTAAGTCAGGTGGTTGGGATCAATGTCCAAGTCCTGTTGCATCTGGTCTAGTCTGTTTATCTCAGGGTAGGATCTTTAATTGGGCAAAATATATTTTTGAGGGAATGATTGAGAATCTCAGTAATGGTAAAAACAGCTTTTTGATGTACCCTAGATTTCTTCAAATCATCTTAGGTGTACAGACCATTAATACATCTCCTAAGATTATAAATAGGTTGACTGCCAAAATGTTTGCCCTGATGAAGATGAACTTTACTGGCCAACATTTGCCTTTGTTGCCTCATATGTTACACCACCCTGATCCTGCTGATATCCCTGATCCTGCCGACAATGCTGATCCTGCTGATAATATCCCACCATCACCTAATGCACCTGAGCAAGAGTCTTCAGTTGGTGCTGATGCATCTGCATCTATTGCTGCTGATGATCCTTTACCACCATCACCCAGACCAGTAACACCTACACCTGAGCCTAATGACAATGTTGAATCTAATGATCAGACCATCTCAGCTGATACACCTATTATCCAGCCATTTCCTTCTGTGGAATTACCCTCTTCTTCAAGGCTTTCATCACCTAGTCCTACTAGGCAGCCATTTAGTTATGACACCAATGCAGGGGAGGGATTTAATGTTTCTCCACCCAGAGTTAATGAAGCTCCTAATACCTCAAGTGCTCCTGTTGGTGGAGCTGATGCTCCTTCTGTTGATCTCACCTCTATGTCCCAGTTACTTAACAGATCTGTAAAGAAAATTGAGGCATTGGAGTCAGAACTTAATGAGACAAAAAGGATTTTTAGTGAGAAAGTGGAGAACTTGGAAAAGGAGCTCAGGGATTCGAATGAAGCTTTTAGTAGAACTATCCAAGAACTAAATGAAAAGATCAGCATATTGGAGGGTAGTCATGTGCAAAAGAAAAGAAGGGTTATTCTTTCTGAGTCTGAGGAAGATCAGGATGATATGATATTTGATGGGCTTAATGTTCTAGCATCTGTTTCTCTTAATGGTGCAAATACTGAAGTACATACAACTTCTGAGCACAACATCACTCCTCAAGCACAGGTCGCCACTGAAGCAAGGACCACAGCTGCTGATGTCTCTGCTGTTACTGCCGATGTTGAGAATATTTCTTCTGCATCTAAGGCTCCTGTTACTACTGTTGGAAGTTCATCTGTTGCTGCTGAAAGTAATATCATTCCTCCTGAAGCAACTGAACATGATGAAGAGATAGCTGCAAAGGTGCATGAACAGGAAATTGCTGCTGAAGAAGCTAGATTAGCTCAGCTTGCTCAAGATGAAGATCTTGCAAGACAATTGTCTGTTGATGAGAAGAATGTTGCTGAGATTATAAATAACCCAAGTTCAGATGATCCTTCTTCAGAAGTGTTTAGTGCACAAGTTGAATATTTGTTGAACACTGACATGATTATTAGAGCTCATGGATTTATGGTTCTTCAAATGTCTGAATTGGATTCAGATACAAGGTCAGATCTGCTCAAGGCATTCATCTTAAAGAAACAAAGAGCAACCACTTGGAATGAATTGATGGACAGGATCAAGGAAAGACAAAGGTTAGGATATAAGATGCCCACAAACAGAGATAATATCAATTTTATGAAGGTGTATCTAAAGAATGAAGCTAACTACAAGATCAGTGATTTCAAAGGTTGGCCTGAAGGTGCAATTCAAAAATTGTTCCTTGATACTTATGCAAAGCTCAACTCTTTAGTAGGTACTGATATTCCACAAAGCAGGAAAAGGGCATCTTCATCTTTGGAGTCTGATGTTGCAAAGAGAATGAAGTCTGGAGAAGGCTCTAAGGATGATTCATTCATTGCTCCAAGTTCTACTGATGATGCATCTGAGGTACCACAAGAAGATCTTGTTCCTGCTGATCTTCCTACTGCTAATGCTTCTATCTCTGCTGAGCCTTCTGTGTCTGTTCCTATTATTCGATATGGTCTAAGATCAAGGCAGAAGAGTCATTCTTTCCACTCTTCTTCTGTGGATATTCTTGAAGTGGATGATCAGGATTTGATTGAGGTTGCTTCTGAAAGTGATTCAGAAGGTGACTCCATTCAGTCTTGGGGTCATATTGCTCATTGGGAGATTAGATCTACTTCAGATGGTGATGTAAATGTTTGGTTTTCTCTTGATGGGACAATCAAGTTCTTTACATTTCTAAGGGAGATCTTGGATAGGGTTGAAAGACAAGATTTGGAGCGTCTTTATGAGATTGTAGATAATCATTATCAATCTAATACTCCTACTGAGATTGGCCTATTGTTATGGGGAGATTTACAAGTCTTGATGAATAAATTGGATGGTGACAAGACTAAACTGGTGTGGGGTAATCAATCATCATGGAGAGTCTTTTCTTGGAGATTATATCCTTATTCCAATGTTCATGTTGTGGAACTCACCTCTGGCAAGTTTCTAACTATGTTTGTGGATATTGCTTATCCTCTAACTGAAGGAGTATTAAAGAGAATGCTAACTCAGAAGGTCAGAGTTCCTAAGCATGCAATAGGAAATGATCTAACCACAGCTGAACAATTGGTTAAATTCATCAAGGATAAAATTGCAGCTAAGGGATCATCAGCTTAAGGGGTGAGTTGCTGAGTTTAAGGGGAGGAATGCAGATTAAGGGGAGGATAAAGCTCAAGGGGAGGATTGATTCTTGTTGTTGTTGTATATTTTCTTTCTTTCTTGCTTTTGTTTCTTTTCTTAGTTTCTTTTATTTTGGTGTGTTTCTTAGTTCAAAAAAAAAAAAAAAAAAAAAAAAAAAAAAAAAAATTGTATATTTTGTGTGCTAATAAGTGGTTTTGAGCAACACCTTGCAGGTACAGTGTTGGTGTTTACACCTGCACAATAAATGGTGCTCAACTCACCATGTCTTGCAGACAAGAAAGAGTTGACTCACCATGAGGGTACGGCTCTGGTGTGATTATCAAAGCTATAGGGTACTTCAACTCACCCATGATTTGTTTCTGAGAGTTGAAAATGGTTCTCAATTCACCATGGATGTAACCCTTATGGGATCCAAAGGATTGGCTAGTCCACAAAAGTATGGTTTGTGGTAAAGACAATTGGTATCCATATTTGGTATTCAATTCACCAAGGTTCAGTTGAAACCAAAGAATTGACTAGTCCTGAGCAAACGGCTACAGGTAAAGACAAGTCAAATCCGTTTATAGTTGCTGATTTGCTACTAAATCAGATGGTTATCAATGTACCATGGTCTAACACACCTAAACATTGGCTACTCCAGTAGTGATGGCTATTGGTAAAGAGACATCAAATCCATTAATTTTCAATGATTCACCTCTCACAGGAGTTAACACACCTGGATGTGATGAGAATAGTATGAAACTTCAAGTGATTTGATGTACATATTGTCATAAGTAGCAGCCAAGTTTAAGTGAATGTTATGGTGACCAGTATACATGTTTTGAAGAAGATTTCTTGTTCCTGCTGAACTATTGAAGTTACTGCTGGATGCTATAGAAGCTGGAATCTTGCAAGTTATGGATGTTGCTGCTGGTTACTTACAATTGTTGCTGCTAAGTCGCAGTCCTCAAGCCTGAGAAGTTACAAGCTCTATCACAGTGGAATCTTGCAGGTTAACCTAGTCAACCTCAAGATTAGGGGAGGATTGTTAGGATCTCTGGGAAATAAGAGTTTCATTGTTGCTGCCGATAGTGTAAAGCTGGTTCCTGCCGATAGCTTTGGTTCCTGCTGAAAGCTCATTGCTGCCGACAGTGTTATCTTGTTTCTGCCGATAGTATTATTCCTGCGGATAGTGTTAGTTGTTATCCGCATATTTAGAATGTTTGTTAAGATTTATTTTTAGAAGAGATTGTTGTTTATCTCTTCACACGTTTACTTGTAGAACGGGTTAGGGTTAGGTGATCTTGTTAGTATAAAAGATAAACCCGTCTATGAGTTTATGCACGCCTTTTAACATTATCAATATTCAATATCACAATTCTTAGTTCATAGCTTGATCCATAGAGGATCATTGTTCTTTAGAGTTTTCTTCTTTATAATACTTGCTGTTTAGTTTCCGCATAAACTCTTGTATTGCAGAGGTTCTTGTTTATACCAAGCTCAATCAAGCTCGAAGTACTCGATCCTACATTATTTTTCCCCCCACTTGACCAATGCAAAACCTATATTTGTTTGTCTCAGCTTTAAATCTCTAAACAGCCACATGAAAGGGGTGTTTGGCACAGCCCTTAAAGTGGGTCAAAATGGATAGATACTGTTCATTTGCCAATTGGTCAAGTTTAATCTAGTCTCATTCAGCATATTTAAGTTGTTAGTAGGAGCTTTATGCCTGTTTTTAAAGATTTATAGGTTTTGCATTGATTAGTGAGTTTATAGGATAGTAGTTGATCAAATAAGCTTGCTATAAGCTTATGCAGTTTCAGCCTTCATTTTTGGTATTTCTAGGATTCAGTCAGCAGTGTTATAATACCTTAGAGCCTTGATTCATAATTTGCTCAAATCAGTCCTTATCAGTCCTTATCTTTTCTTGCAGACTACATTTTTGAAATTTTCATTATGCAGCCTTTTTCTTTGATTTTTAATATGCTCAATATTAGTTGTTATAAGCCAAATTTTGGCATAGTTAGAATTGGCTTGCTATTCTAGTTGTTAGCATTTTTTATGAATTTTTTAGATTAGCTTATAGTAGCTTTTGAGTGGCTTGAAAAGTGCAGTTTTTCCCCTGCACCATAGTATATCAACAGACTGATTGCTTTATTTGCTTGATTCTAGTGCTTATTGTTCCTTATTGTTGCTTATTCTGCTATTAGTGGTAGCTCTAGATTAATTTTTGTTCATTAGCTTATTTCTAGTTCAGTATTAGCTTAAATGTTAGCTTATTAGTTCATAGAAAGGGCTGCACATCAGCAGTCCCCTTTTTGCTTAATTTAGTGCTTATTTTCCCCCCACTTGCTTATTCTGTTTCCCATAGCTTACTTAGATTACCCTTAGGTACCCTTAGCTTATTCTAAATCCCACCTTGCCTACATAAGCTTATCAGCCCTTTTTTCCTTTTTTTGTTCCATTTGCTTGTTTTCTTTTTACTTTAAAAAAGCCTACTGTTTTGATTTAATAAGCTGAATCTCAGCTTATCAATAGATTTTGGAACAGTTGTCTTCTTAAAATTTGCTTATTCATTAGTGCTTAATAGGATTCTAAAAGAACAAACAAAAAAATAAATAAATAAAAAAATAGCAAAACTGGGATTCGAACCCCAGTCACTCAGCACACAGCACACACACATTTCCATCTGCCCTTGGGACTTTTTCAATAATATCTTTGCACTATTTTTCTTTTAAGCTTTTTATCCTTAATTGCTTATCAAACTGTTTTGCTTAATTTCAGCTTATCCATAATAGTTTTTCCAGTTTACTTATTTTTCCTAAACTTAGATTAGTACAAAGTAATTTTCCACAAAATTTCAGATTTTTCTCTTTTCATTTAATATTTTAAATCATTTAATTTTTTTAAAATAGTTTTTAATTCATATTAATTAAAATAAAAATCAAAAAAAATATAATTCTTTTTTCTAAAATTTTCTTTTACTAATTAGGACTTAGGAAAATTAATTTAGCGTCCATAGGATTAATATTTCATTAATTTCACCTTTTAAAGCTTGGGATTAGCTCGGGTTTTACGTGTTTTTAGGATTCCTTTGCGTTTTTAGATACGTTTGCCTTAGATTAGCACTCCCCTTGCCTTTTTAATTATTTCTAGTTAATATTTCATTATTTTAGTTTTTAAAAACCATAAAACCCCACTCTTTCACTATTCACTACAAGATTCACGATCCCGAAACACGAAATTCCATTCATCCTTCATTCGGGACAACGAACCGGGGTTACACATATTTCCTTTGTGTATCCTTTTGGGATTAAATTGTTACATATCATAACTCCTTAAAGTGATAGCAAATGTGAGCATTAAGCACCATCAGTTTGTAGATCACACACCTTTGCTAGATTCATCAAGTCTTTGTCACAACGTTAACACAAGAACAAGTTATCTCCAAATGTTGTAAGCCATTTGAGATATGATAAGAACACATACCTGTGAAACTCAACTACAACATCAAATATGCAATATTCAATTGTCTTCTACAAATAATCCCCAAAACGAGCCATAAAATAGTTAAGAATAAACTATTGTGAACACCAGTTCTGTCCGAGATCCAAAACTGCCCTAGCAGTACAAACCAGCAGTACAAAGTTTATAACCAGCAGTATAAACTTTTCAATCTCCAAAGCTAGCAGTATAAACTATTGTCGAGTAGTACAAAGTTTCCTGAGCCAGCAGTACAAATATCTCAACGTAGCAGTACCATCGCAAAGGTAGCAGTAGAAACCTATCTGAAGAGCAGTAGAAACAAATACCCGAGCAACAGTACTAAAATGCATCCAATCAGTTATAAAACTGATTAAATAACCCAATATATGCTACGACAATCATACATTAATTCGAAGCAACTATATTAATTGCACCGAACCAATTAATTAAAACAGTACGAGAGAATGATCTTGAACCACTAGCGACAAACCTCCATACTGATTAACCACAAGCGACAAACAAATACCACGTGTACAAAACGTCAACTCCCAATCAGCCCTATTAATTTATCACCGACCGATTTCATTAATTAATTAGCTAGACCCTTGTAAACGACAAGGCAACTATCTCAAAATAATCAATTTTGTTTGAGTACGAGGTTTTAATAGCTGAAACAGCCAATCAGATCGAGCACCAACATTAACTATTCTCAATCCCATTAATTAATTGAAAGATTCGATACCAAAAAAAAATAACGATTACCTCATAATCCTTAAAGACCATCGAACCTTCACCAAAACTGTTTCTGTTTCTTCGAATCTGCTCCTTCTTCGACAGTAACAACATTGTAGATCCTAGATATCACGAGCCCCCGCTTTGATACCAATTGATAAGATCGTTTAAGCCCATCTAGGATATGTTTTACAAACATCATTGATGCACAGCGGAATTAACAAAGAACAATAATGTTTAACAAGGCTTTTATTCAAGCACTTCCATCTTTATTCCAACTCTATAACTAATACATAGATGTCTATAACACATCTATTACTAACTAACGTATATACACACACGTTTCTATTAGACTCTCATTGGAGAGTTCTATATACACACGTTTCTGGATGTCTATACCAGCCGTCTAATACCCTTTATATAGAGGGTTTACAAGAAAACCTAGATTGCATAGGAAGCTAACTAATTTATTACATTAAGTCCTTGTTGTTTCACATTTCTTCATTTATGCATATTTAGTTTTGTAATCATCAAATATATAATTCACAACTTCCACAATCTTCATCTCTAAGCTATAATAACTCAAGCACTTCTGATGAAGCTGATGAGAGCTAGATAAGCATCATCAATGAAAGGAAGCAAAGAAGGATGATATCCAACCGCGAGTCAGCTAGAAGGTCCAGGATGAGGAAGCAAAAGCAGTTAAACGAGCTATGCAACCAAGTTTCGCGGCTCAGGATGGAGAACAATGGGCTCATGGACAAATTGAATCGCTTCTCAGAGACTCATGAACAAGTTATTCAAGAAAACCTTAGGCTCAAGAAAGAAACTACAGAATTAAGGAAATTTCTTAGTGAGGCACAACTTGCTAGCACTTACACTAGCTTAAGAGATCTTGAGGATGATCATGAGGTGGTTCTTGGTTGAGAGGTGATATTTACCTCGAGTACCATATGAAGCAACTGGAAAGCAGCACGCATTCCATTATCTCGTGGGGTAAATCGAAACTCCATACAAAGAAATTTTTCTATTGACTCCAATGAACAATTAATCAGATGGTTCACGCAGAACAGCTCTACCTGAAAATAAGTATTCATAACTAAAATTTAATACTTGTATGTACACACATAACGAATGCATATTTTTAACTTATAAAATTTGCAAGTACCAGAATGCTGGTTAAAAAAGTGACATACTACCTGAAATTAGTTCTTGGTGTATGAACATGGGCTCTGGCTCTTCATTAGTTTAAGAATTTAACTGGGATTGTACAAATTTCAAGGAGATCACCTGCAAGCACAAACCTAAGTTTACTATATAATCCAACATAACCTCCTTTGTTGCTATGTCAAAAAGATCATAGTTTTCATATGCTTATAGAGCCTTAACTACAATAAATACATATGATGTCTTACTACTTTTTTTTAACAACAATGTCTTACTACTTGAAGAGACATTTTATCAAACACTTGTTAGGCAATTCGCTCAAAACATTTTTATGCATATCAAACACATTTCATAAAAACACATGTCATCTCTAACTAATTTTAGCAACTCAAACTTACTGACACCACTCTAATCACTAAAAACCACACTAAAAAAAACAACAAAAATTCTCACCTTGCCCATGAACAGGACCATAAACATCAGAAGTATAAAAATGAGTAACACCAACACTAAGATCAATTTAATTATTTCTTCATCTGGTTTCACTGGACCATATCCACTGGACATAATTTTCTTAACAATTTTTTTGAGAAAAAGAATGAATTCAACAATGAAGAACATTTTGAATAGTATAATCAAACCTGATATGATTTGCTCTTCGTGATTTGGATCGGTCCTTGAAAAACTCATGGAGTTTGACATGATTTTAGTGACAACTTTTTTTGGCGGGAGATTTTGGCGCCATAAAATGATGGATGTGGTGAAGATCTATGAAAAATGATGTTACATTGGATTATAAGGTGTAGAGGGTGAAGCAAGAGAAGGGGTGTAATTGACATGTTTATAGAAGTGGTGTCCCTTTTTTATAAAAAAAAAAAGTAGGCAACTGCCTGCAGTAGGAAGCAGACTTTGTATTCCCTTGTTTTATTTTTATTTTACTGCAATAATCCTTGTTATTCAGAAACAAATACTTTACAGCAAGGTCAATAGCTCAATAATCCTTGTTATTCAGAAACAGATACTTTACAGCAAGGTCAATAGCTCAAGGACTAGGATTTTCTGGCTTCATCAAAAAAAATCTTCAGTTTAAAATTCTTTGGCTTTGGCACTACCATAAGCCCTTATCTAGGAGTATTTTACAATGGTAAATACAACGATGGCTACTACTACGAAAACAACCGCTACAAAATCAGATACGCGCCAGTTTGGGTAGCAAACAGAAACAATCCGATCCCAGATACATACAGCAATCTTGTGATAGATGTTAATGCATTCTACGTAAAAGTAAACGTGAACAATTTATTAGTCGTAAATCCCAATTTCGACACAAAATCACTTAAGGTATGAATAAATGATATTAAATTTGATTGATGATGATCAAAGATATATCTTTTTCTTACACATTACATTTCAATGTGCACAAAACATTTTTATAAAAGTTTATTTATAAATTATTTTTGTATAAATAAAAATTATTTTAATAAAATGTAATTTAGATTTAGTTTCTAGAAACATAATCTTACAAAATTATGAATTATTTTGTTAATATTTGCAAGACTCCACAAATGACAAACAAGAGATGTATCCTGGCAGGGGACGACTCCCTTATTGATAAGGGAACCGTGGAGCCGTTTAGGAGCATCCAGCTCTTATTTGCCTATAAATAGTTGTTCATTTTCACACTTGCAAATCACCTCTTGCCAATATTTTTTCTACATTCTTTCCCACCTTTAATTTTTTATTTTTTTATTTTTTTTATTTATCATTTCACTTGTTTAAATCCATTTCAAGTTATCCAAGAACTAACCAATCTAGGTGCAAGAGAAAAACACAAGAAATCATCAAGATTGAAATGTCGTAGTGTTAGTTCATGCATTTGTAACATTTGTTACATCGTCATTGTTTAACATCATACACTAAGTTCATAACCACTTAACTTATACGAAATAAAGAGTCTTGGTTAGTATTTTAGTCCTAAATATACGAGTGCGATCCGGTTAGTATTTTAGTCCTGAAATTATGAGTGTGAAATGTTGGTTCTACCTCGACAAGAACCCGACATCTAGATTAGTGTCAGAAAATATTATAAACGACGTTGTACAGTTTTCTCCGCCTAAAGGGAGCTTGTTGACATAGAGCAGTGAACTCTCGAGTTGTGTACTAGGGGAGTGGAGTAGGGCGAAGAGGAACTTCGTAACCGAACCACTATAAATCCTTGTATTGTGATTTGATCTTTCCATCTTTTACTTAATGTCTTGCATCTATATATATTATATATATATATATATATATATATATATATATATATATATATATATATTGTTATTGGTTGGTTGATTTCACACATGCTCGAATCTAAAGTTTTGAAACGTCGGTAGAAAGTATTCAACCCCCGGCCAACCCCGCCACTTTTAATTTTCCACAATTGTGAATGAAAGATTGGTTATAAAAACGATTCGGGAACCAATCTACTAGCCATCCAAATCAAGATGTAATTTCTGTTGGAAATCTTGTGAATAAGATATTGAGTCTCGAAATACGAGAATTGGAATGGAACATTATGAAAAGAGAAATGGCTTGCTTACAATTATCAAAGTTGTAACAACAAATGGTTAATGGTCTACAATGTCATAAGTTGTGCTTTTAACTCGGTTAATGATTGGTTTAATGAGAGTTAACTACATCTTAATGGGGGCATAATGGTTATCATAACATCATAAGTTTCTAGTTGGTAGTATAAGTACCAACCTTGTTCCAATAAGACTATGAGGAAGATCACACAACACACTATCAACCATTAGTTCCCATACCTCACTAACGTGGAGTTTCGTGTTGGTTAACGAATCATGTTTTGATCCAATGAGAATCTTAGGCACGAAGGTCATATCCGGCAGTACAACGTACTGTTCCGATCGTCGTACCATGGGAAATAGACAGCGAATAGGCGATGAATCCGTTTTAAGGGAAGCGTGTCAAACACGTGTCTCGATAACGTTATTGTATACGGTTTCTTCTAATTTTCTGTCCCATTAATTTATTGTGTTTATGTTCATACTTCTGTTTACAGATTTATGGTGTTATTGCATTGTATCATAGTGATTACAGGTAGCTTATTCTCTACAATCTTAAAACGGATTATTTATTTAATTTTTTTTATTTTTTTTTTATTTATTTTTTGCTACAAAGTTTAATCATAAAAATAGATACAATATCATTTCGAGAATATATAGTATTAGTATATCATTCACTGTTTGAGGATGGTTCTTGATGATTCACTCTATTAATGATGAATATGATTTCTTGACTATTGTGTTGTCAAGAAATGTGTCGAATAAGAGTGAGTGGTGTTGAGACGGTAGAACTTTGAGAGATCTGTCGGGTGCACTCTTTTTCGAGGAATACTATTCCATTACAAATCATTTTGATAATTTAAATATTTAACCTTGTTTATTAACGTGGATGCATATTTAATGAAGAACATAAAATAGTGTCATGTTTTTAAATGATATGTGATCAGATAATATTATTTTGTGATTGTATCACTTTTGATGATCACTCTATTTATAATCTTTGTGTGTTTAATGAAATGTTTGTATTAATAATTTCATTGCGGAATAGGTTGTTGATGCTGATCTTTCTCAAATCAATTTGTAAGCTGAAATAGTTATGCATAATTGATTTATTTTGCTGAGATTTACACAACTTGGTTGTTTGTTGGAATTTTTGTGCATTATAAATAGTGTTAAAGGTTGTTTGGAAAAAGAACTATTTTGGTGTTGTTTCGACAATAAACTTTTTGGACATACGTAGTTTTGAAGGTTGCTCGGTGCAACAACTCGTGTTGTTTGTGCAGATTTTTTGTGCCTAACATATGATATTTGAAGCTTCTCGGTGCATTATTTTAGATAAGTTGTTTAAGTGGTTTTGTGCGTACTTCTGTGGCCATTTTATGCAGAATTCTAGGTTGTTTGGATAAGCTTTTTTTGAACTTGTTTTGTGCGGAAGTTTTTGTCGTTTTGTGCATAAAAGATGTCCAAAGGGGCTATTTTTGTTGCTGATTTTTTTTAAGCAGTCACGTGATCTTAATGGCTATTTGGTTGCTGATTTGTTCTATGCAGCAAAAGGACTATTATAGGCTGTTTGGCGGCTGATTTTTTATGCAGAAAAACCTTTTTTGGTTGCAGATATTTTTTATGCAAAAAAACTCACAGTTTGGTTGCTATTTTTTTCTGTGTCCATAAACCTGTTTTTAAGGTGTGTTTGGTAGCTGAAAATTTTATGCAGAAAAAAGCCTTTTGGTTGTTGATTTTTATGCAGAAAAATGGGCAGTTTTTGTAATACCCTAGAATTCGGATTCGTAATTTTAGCACTAATTAAAATTTTAACCTATGTTTATTATATGATATGAAATAAATTAAACTATGTATTATGAAATTGTCACCTTTAAATCTAAAGTAAACTATATGTTATAATTCTAAAATAAATAAATGATTAACCTAAACTAAGTTCACCAAATAAATTTGTTTCCTAAACTTCTAATGCATATACACGATTTTATTTTCTTTGTATAATTCTTGATCTCTCAAAAATCTGAAAATTGACTCACATAAGTATTAAGGATAAAAATCAAACTAAATATAAATTGTAATATCCTAAACAAATAAAAAGATATGTTCTACTTTTCTTTTGGCCCAAGATATACGACATACCCTGTTGGGAATTAAATATTTAAGAAGTTTAATATCGGTTTCTACTCAAAGAAATACTCTAAGTATGATTCTGCTGCTAAAGCATTTGATTCTGCTGCTAGCGTTAACATTCTACTGCTGAGTGTTTCTGCTGCTAGTGTTATGATTCTGCTGCTGGTGATTAACTTTCTGCTGCTGAGTGGATAAGTATGAAAAGATATTATGTGTATTAAAGTCAACAATATACGGTAGATAATATCTTACCCCATGTGATCAGTCATAATGTTATATTCACAGAACAAGTTGTAAACATAGATACAAGTTGTATCTTAATGACTGACACTCTCAAAGCAAGCGTTCGATAAGACTTGACAATATTGTAAAGATCTTTCTTGTGTTATAAAAGAAAGATCTTAGACTAGATATGTGTACGAATAAGTGACATAATAGTGTGTGAATTATTTTTTAGTGCTTAGAAAATAACTCTCAAGAACATAGAACAAATATCACAAGTCATAGAAAACATAAGATTCAAGGTCTTTGTAACCCTAGTGATAGTGAAGATCACTCGTATTATCTTGAATAATATTGAATCGTTTTGGTGATAACATTGCATGTTCTTTGTTCTATATACACAAGCATAACTGCTCCATTTCCACAACACAAATAACCTTCTAAGTGTGATTAAGTAAATTCCGCGTACTTGATCATATTAACTCAACTTATCACATACACAAAGCAACAAAGGTTTAACCACCTTACAGTGTATCGAACCCCCTCTCAATTGGTATCAGAGCGCCAGGCTGATATAGTTGATTTAGAAGAAGAAATGGACGTTGAATCAATTCAGACCAATGTTGCTACAAAAATACCCATGCTCAAACAGAATGAGTTTGAGATGTGGAGGCTGAGGATAGAGCAATATTTCCAAGTGCAAGACTATGCACTTTGGGAAATCATTGAAGATGGAAACTCTTACCAGCCTACAACCATTTCATCAACAGTGGACGGCAAAGTGGTGACATCTCTGCAGACAAAGCCAACAACTGCAGAAGATAGAATAAAGAAGAAAAATGACTTAAAGGCAAGAAGCATGCTGATGATGACCATTCCCAATGATCAACTTCTAAACTTCAGCAAGTTCAAAGATGCCAAGTCACTATTTGAAGCTATTATTGCCAGATATGGTAGAAATGAAGCCACCAAGAAAACCCACAAGACACTGCTCAAGCAGCAGTTTGAAAACTTCTCCTCTACATACAATGAATCTCTTGACCATATGTTTAACAGGCTTCAGAATATTGTGAGCCAACTTGCTATTCTTGGGGTTGAAATACCTCAAGAAGATTTGAACTCAAAATTTCTGAGAAGCTTACCAGAAGAGTGGGCTATGCATGTTGTTGTCTGGAAGAATAAGCCAGACCTTGATACAATGGAGCTGATAGATTTGTATAGCAACTTTAAGATTGTGGAGCAAGATTTGAAGAAGAATGGAGGTACTAGTTCTAATACTGGGAACATGGCTTTTATGTCAACTCCTAGTACCTCAAAATTAAGTGAAGAGGTGAAAGTTGTTGATGGTGTTGGTGCTGCTAGTTCATCAAGCAGTACCATGGGTATTTTAGATGAAAAGACTTGTTGTGCATTTCTTACAAGTCAAAATAATGGGTCCATGCTCACCTATGAAGACCTCCAAGAGATCAATGATGATGATCTGGAGGAAATGGACCTAAAATGGCAAATTTCTCTTCTTAGCATGAGAGCCAAGAAGTTCGGTATGTGCTTAAACACATACCATTTCTCGACCAAAACCGGACCCAAATAGACCAAAAACCCGACCAAAATGCCAAATATATTGTGTTTTTGTGTTTTTACATATGCAGGCACGGATATCGAAGAAAAGGACAAAATCAAGCAAAGAACTGGAAAAACGAGCACGAGATATGGAAAGGGAATTTATAGCCGATGCCGAGAATTATGGTCAAATGGTCAACCAAGGTCCTCAAATTATCAAAGTTTGTCAAGTTCAGCCCTTGAAGTTTATTTGGAAGATGTGCAAAATCAGTCCTTGAAAATCCAGAATTTACATTCCCTAGACTTAAAATCCTTAAAACATTAAAACTAATACTACTTTACCCCAAACCCAGCCCAACCTTCCCACCAACCCGGTCCAAACCCGGTCAACAAATAACCTCAGGTCAAATAAATATATAAAAACACACACACACACGCCTAAAACACCCCGCGCCCCAAAATTCACCCAACCCAGAAAATCACTGTGCCTCATAAACCCTAGAATTACCATACGCATTTCTACTATAATTAAGGGCAATTAAGTCAATCATTGTCCTTCTAGAAGGTGTCAGAGGTGTCAGGAAGGGCAGAACACGCACGAATGGACACATGGCAGGCTGCTATTGGTTCGAACACCTCAGAGGATTTAATCCAAGGGCTGTGATTGATGGGACGTGATCTAAGGGTGATAGAGAGCTGAGGAGCACACGGATTGATGAGCTGGAAGGCCTGGAAGATTCCCTGGATTGCTATAAATAGGACCTCTCCTCTTCACAGCTAGTTGTCCAATTTTTCATGTATTTAGAAAATTGTTACCAATTTAATTTCATGTCATTTAAGTGTTTTTCGTAGTGTAACCTTTAAATTCAAAGTGTAATTTCAAATTCAGTCTTGTAATCTTGGTTTGATTAATGAAAGTTTTATTTTAATCTTATTTTGATTCTGTTCCATTTCAAGTGTTAATCTCATTTTTAGCTTCTCTATATTTCAGTAGCTTTTAATTAATCATTTTAGCTTATTGCAACTTTTAAACTCATCTTTTGTTCATTTTTCTAAAAATCCAAAAATAATTCAAAAGTCCAGCTTCAATAAGCTGATTTCTAAGTTTAAAAGCTCATACAAGCTTAATAGCTTAGTGTGAGTTTTTGGTAGATCAAACCTGCTTCTATATCAAAAAGTCAACTGTATCAACAAAGTTTGGTGAGCCGTGGGAGATTTGATAGTCCAAGTGGAGAAAGGGAAGCCATTGGCCTATCCAAAGATAGGCAAGCATAGTGAATCCCCTCTGTTTGAGCTGAGGGGAATTAGCTTTGTAAGTTTTTTTTATTCATCTCAAATTTGCATTAGTAGCATAATAGTAGTTTAGATTTGTGTTTGTTTGTTTACTGTTTACTGTTGCTATTGAGTGTTATTGTTGCATTTATTTGGTAGTTTCAATCATTACATGTTAGTTTGCTTTAGTTTAGTTTAAGTTTGTTTGATACTGCTTCTATTCTGCCTATTATTCTAGACCTGTAGTGTTGTTGTTTCTGATTGCTGTGATTTGTGTTTGAGAGTTTCATCTTGCTTGTTTGATCATAACATCAGTTTAAGTGGTGATTTGTTTGCTTGTAATTCATGGCTGCTTCATTAATTTTCATAGACAACTTCATAACTAGTGTTTGGATAAGTGAATTTGGCTGTGTTAGAGGTTTGTTTAAGTGGTCATAATAGCATACTCAGTCCACTTAAGGTAATATTAGAGTAATTTAGGATAACATTCAGTACACCTTGTGCAGCCATCACTATAGTCTGCTGATCTAGGCTTAGGTAAATCAGTAGGTATAATTTTAATCATAGGAGCATATTAGTGTTAGTTAACATATATTAGATTCATCTTAGCTTAATATTACATATCCAGTAGCATAGGATCATTCCTAGTTCAATTCAGTCAAAGTTTGCATAAAATCAAAAAAGTCAAAAAAAAATCTTATACTCAGAATTGGACAGAACTTCTAGGTAATCTGTAGGATTCAATACTTGTTGGAATTGCATTTTGCTTGTTGATTTGAGTAATTTGGTTGCTTTAGTATCTGTGACAACAAGAAAATCTCCATTTGGAGCTTATTTGCTGATTTGAATTTAAGCTCGAAGTTAGTTATTGGCTCAGTTAGCTGCCCTGCACCATTGTTTGCAGCCAACTTCACAAGCACTTTCCTAGCTGCTCATTTAAGTTTAGTGCTTGTATTAAGGGGCAAATTAAAGCTTTACCAGCTAACTCTTAGGATTCACAAGTTGTTTGAGCATAGGAGCTTATTTGCACTGCTTATTTGACCCATTTTTAGTGCTTGTGTGGACTGTTTATAAGTGTTAGTGCAATCTGCTTATTGGGCTTAATCTGTGAGTTGTATTGGTTGATTTAAGTTTATCTGAGCTTGATTAAGTTGTTAGTATCATTTCTGAGCTTTTGGTGCTTATTTGTGTACAATTGCTTATTAAAGTGCTTTTTCAAAGTGCTTATTTGGTTGTTTGACTGATCTAAGCTTATTCAGGGTTCAAAACTATTTTTCCTAGTTTAGAAATTTTATTTTAAAGTTACTCAAAAACTTTCAGATTTTTCCTAGCTGTTTTACTATTTTTAAATCATTTAAATAGTTTTAATTAGTTTTTAATTCATAAAAAATTATTAAAAAGTCAAAAAAATATTTTTCTTTTTCCAAAAATTTTCTTTTATCAGTTTTAATATAGGAAAATTATTTTTATATTTTTAGGTTTTAAATTTTAGAATTTCACTTTTATTTACGTTTTATAATTCGTCGTGTAACGTTTTTAAATTACGATTTTCATTTTTAGGTTCGTATGCTTAGTATAATTGTACTTGTAGTTTAATTAGTTGTTTTCATTTAATATTTCATTGTCCGTAGTGTAAAATCACAAATCACCATTCTTTTTCACACACATTCACCACACGTATTCGACATCGTCACGACAACTCGATATTCGACCTTCGTTGGGACACGACCCGGGGAAAACGCATACGTTGAGTTTTACCCTTGGAAACTAAAATAACGAATCAAAGTTCTATCAAAGGATGGGGAAGAAGCTCTTAATCAGCAATACTGAAACTGCTGGTTTTGACAAGTCAAAGATAGAGTGTTATAACTGCCACATGATGGGTCACTTCTCAAGAGAATGTAGAAGGCCAAGGCAGCAGGATAGCAAGAACAAAGGTTTTGGAAGCACATCCAAAACAAGGGAGGTTTCTGAGCCAAACTCAAAGGCTATGGTAGTTATTGATGGGCTAGGTTTTGATTGGAGTTTCATGGCTGATGAAGAAGAAGATTCTTCACAAATGGGACTCATGGCTTTTTCTACTACTGAGGTACAATCTCATAAAGCTTGTTCAAATGCTTGTACTGCTCTTAAAGAATTACAAACTTTAATCAAACATTATGATGAACAAACGAAAGAGCTAAGCAAAACTCATCAAAACTACATTAATTATAAGTGTGGTTTAGAATCAACAGAAAAGCAGATCTTATACTACAAAGAAAATGAACTTGCTTTTTCTGATGACAAAGCTCTACTTAGACAAGACGTATTCTTTAAAGATGCTGAAATTAAGCTTTTGAGAGAGGCTTTTGATAGGGTCAAAAAGGAAAATGGAAACATTCACTTGACTACACAGACACTAGAACATGCTTCTAAAGGTGTGACCAACATGATAGAATGTCAAGTGATTAATAGAGCTAAGTCAAGAGTAGGATATAAGAGTGTCCCACCTCCATACAGAGGTATCCCTAAACCCCCAGGGATTGACCTAGAAAATTCAGGTGTCCCTGAATTTCAACAACCTGAGCTACAATATGGTGTACAGCAAAAAACAAAGCTAGTTGTTGATGAACCTAAGAAAGTAAGTGAAAGTTTAAGTAAAACTTCACTTTCTGAGGACAAGGTGTCCTCTGATAGAAGATCAGATAGTGTAGTCATTGAAGACTGGGTATCTAATGATGAAGAAGAAGAACAGGTTATGTCTAAACCTGAAGTAGTTAAGAAAGCAGGAACAAGGGTTCTTAAAGTGATCAAAAAGGATACTGTTAAGCCTAGAACAAACATTAAACATGTTAGGTAACCAGTTAAATATTGTGAACAATATAGATCCACTAGCAAGCCCAGAGGTAACCAAAGAAATTGGAATGGCCTCAAGTCTAACCAATTAGGTGATGACTTTTTCTTTTATAATAAAGCTTGTTACACATGTGGTAGTTTTGATCATCTTGCAGCTTTCTGTAACAAATGGGTATCTGGGTATGAAAACAATAGGGTGAATTTCAAAAGGCAAACTCCTCAAACTCACTTTCACTCTAAGTCTAATAGAATAAAACCCAGAGCAGTTACCAAAGCAGTTTCTGCTGCTAGACCATTCATGACTGTTAACCCAAGACCAACAGTTAAAAATGCAAAATCTTTTTATACAAATGCATCAAAGACTGTTCATAGGCCCATTCAATCAAAAGCAGTGGTCCAAAAACAAGTTTGGAAATTTAAGGGAACAATTACAAAGCTAGCAGTTTCTGCTGCTAAGCATGTAATTCATTCTGCTGCTAGGGAAAACAGGGCAAATGCTGTTAAGGCCTCAGCATGTTGGATTCTTAAATCCAATGTTGCATCAACTGTTCTTAAGAGATTAAATTTCATTGATGCAAGAGGCAGATCCAAGTCAGTAATGGCTTGGGTCCCCAAAAGAAACTAATACTTCTCATTTCTGTGCAGGAACATTCAATTGATAAACAAGAGGATCAAGGATACTCAGATAGTGGATGTTCAAGGCATATGACAGGCAACAAATCTTATCTCTCAGATTTTCAATCTATAGATGGAGGCTATGTTACCTTAGGAGGAGGTGTTGGGGGTAAAATTTCCGGTAAAGGTACCATCAAAACTGGAAATTTAGATTTTGAAGATGTGTACTATGTAAAAGAGCTAAATTATAATCTTTTTAGTGTCTCACAAATGTGTGACAAAAAGAACAAAGTTCTTTTCTGTGACACTGAATGTCTTGTACTTTCTCCGGATTTTAAGATGCCTGATGAAAGTCAAGTACTTCTTAAAATTTCTAGAAAGGGCAATATGTACAGTGTAGACATGAAGAACATTGTTCCTAAAAAGGATTTAACTTGTCTTGTTGCAAATGCCACATTGGATGAATCAATGTTATGGCATAGGAGGCTTGGTCATATTAATTTCAAATCCATAAATCAGGTTGTTAAGAGTGGTTTGGTAAGAGGTTTACCTCAAAAACGATTTGAAAATGATCAAACATGCATTGCTTGTCTTAAAGGCAAACAACACAAAGCCACTTGTAAGCCCAAGCTTTTTAACTCTATTAATCAATCATTGTTTATGCTTCATATGGACTTGTTTGGTCCTACAAATGTTAGAAGTATGCAACATAAGAGATATTGTCTAGTTATTACTGATGACTATAGTAGATTTACATGGGTTTTCTTTTTAGCTACTAAGGATGAGACACCTAGCATCCTTAAGAATTTCATTACTGAGATAGAAAACCTAGTAGACAAAAGAGTAAAAGTCATTAGATGTGATAATGGGACAGAGTTCAAAAATAGAGTTATGGATGAATTCTGCAAAGAAAAGGGTATTAGGAGAGAATTTAGTGTTGCTAGAACTCCACAACAGAATGGAGTTGCTGAAAGGAAAAATAGAACACTAATAGAAGCTGCTAGAACTATGTTAGCTGATTCTAAGCTACCTATAACTTTTTGGGCTGAAGCAGTCAACACTGCTTGCTATGTTCAGAATAGAGTTTTAGTTGTTAAACCTCACAATAAGACATCATATGAACTTTTTAGAGGTAGAACTCCTGCAATAGGATTTCTTAGACCTTTTGGATGTCATGTGACAATTCTCAATACCTTAGACCATCTTGGAAAATTTGATGGCAAAGCAGATGAAGGTTTCTTAGTTGGATATTCTCTCAATAGTAAAGCATTTAGAGTGTACAACTTAAGAACTAAGAAAGTAGAAGAAAACCTACATGTGGAATTTTTAGAGCATAAATCCAATGTAGTAGGTGAAGGTCCGAATTGGCTATTTGATCTAGAGTCATTAACCCATTCTATGAATTATGTGCCTGTTGTTGCAGAAACTAATAATTTTTCAGGTTCACAAACAACAAATGAGGCAGGGTTAGACAAGGAGACAAATCAAGATCATATTTGGATGCCAATAAGTACCAGTGTGGTTTCAACTTCAACAAATGATGAATCTTCTTCTGGTAAAGCTAAAGAAGATGTTGAAAGTGAACACAAGGAAGATGGAACAAAGGAACAACAAAATGTTTCTGCTGATGATAGTGCTGCTGAGACAGAGCATTCTGCTGCTAGGCCAAATGATTCTACTGCTGGCCCTTCAGACTCAAATGAAGCAGATTTCTCAGATAATGAGGTGGATTTGAGCAATATCACACATAACTATCAAGTTCCTTCAACCCCACACACAAGGATTCACAAAGTCCACTCCCTAGAAAATGTGATTGGAGATGTACAATCAGGTGTGAAGACAAGACAACAACTGATGTCTTCAGACCAACAAGGGCTTCTTGATGCCCTTTATGCTTCAAAGCAGCATGAGTTTTCAAACTCTTGCTTGTTTGTATGTTTTCTTTCACAAGATGAACCAAAGAACATTCTGAAAGCCTTAGATGATTCAAGCTGGGTAGAAGCTATGCAAGAGGAGCTTCTTCAGTTCAAGATTCAGAAGGTATGGGTGCTAGTTGATTTACCTAAGGATGCAAAGGTAATTGGCACTAGATGGGTTTTCAAGAATAAAAGGGATGAAAGGGGAATAGTGATTAGGAATAAGGCTAGATTAGTAGCCCAAGGGTACACACAACAAGAAGGGATAGACTATGATGAGGTTTTTGCTCCAGTAGCAAGAGTTGAGGCAATTAGGCTTTTCTTAGCTTATGCTTCATTTTTAGGCTTCACAGTTTACCAAATGGATGTCAAGAGTGCATTTCTATATGGCATAATTGAAGAAGAGGTGTATGTCTCACAACCTCCAGGGTTCATTGATCCTGACCATCCAGACAAAGTTTACAGAGTTGTTAAAGCTCTTTATGGCCTTCATCAGGCACCTAGAGCATGGTATGAAACACTGGCTTCCTATTTAAAAGAAAATAGATTTCAAAGAGGAAAGATTGATCAGACACTTTTCATCAAACAGCACAAGAAGGATCTTCTGTTAGTGCAGGTGTATGTGGATGACATTATCTTTGGATCTACAAGGAAGGAGATGTGTTTAGAGTTCGAGAAGCTTATGCATGATAAGTTTCAGATGAGTTCCATGGGAGAACTTACATTCTTTTTGGGTTTGTAAGTTAAACAGTCATATGAAGGCATATTTATTAGTCAAGATAAGTATGTTGCTGAGATACCAAGGAAGTTCAACTTTGCTGATTCAAAAATGGCAAGCACACCAATGGACTCTGAGAAGCCTCTTCCAAAAGACTTAGATGGAGAAAATGTAGATGTACACACTTACAGATCTATGATAGGCTCTTTGATGTATCTCACATCATCAAGACCTGACATCATGTTCTCTATTTGTGCTTGTGCAAGATTTCAAGTAACTCCAAAGGTTTCTCATTTAACAGCAGTCAAGAGGATTTTTAGATATCTCAAGGGTCAACCTAGGTTGGGACTATGGTATTCTAGAGAGTCACCTTTTGACTTGGTAGCATTCTCAGATAGTGATTATGCTGGTGCTAGCTTGGACAGAAAGTCAACAACTGGAGGATGTCAATTCCTTGGGTGTAGACTTATTTCATGGCAGTGTAAGAAACAAACAACTGTGGCTACTTCAACAACTGAAGCTAAATATGTAGCTGCTGCTAGTTGCTGTGCTCAAGTCTTATGGCTTCAAAACCAACTTCTTGACTATGGGTACAATTTCATGAACACTATTATTCATATTGATAATAGTAGTAATATTTGCATTATTAAAAATCCAGTGCAACATTCTAAAACAAAACACATTGAAATTAGACATCACTTTATAAGAGACTGCAATGAGAAAAGATTAATTCAAGTTCTTAAAATTGCTTTAGAATACAACTTTGCAGATCTGCTGACCAAAGCTTTTGATGTTGGTAGGTTTCAGTACTTGGTAGCAAGTATTGGAATGCTTAATCCTCAATGATTTGAAACTTTGTGTTTTTGTAAATAAATTTTTGTTTGTGCTGCTGGCTTTAAAAGATTCTACTGCTATTACAAAAGTTTGTGCTGCTAGTACAAATTTAAATTGTGTTATTCATACAGTTAGTCCTATGATTATTCTAATACAAGACAAGTACTTTGTACTTTGTTCTTTTGTTTTTAGACATACAATTTCAGGTATGATCATGTGAACACAAAAGATGTTTCAAGTGAAATACGTGAGCAGCAGAATGATAATACTAGTTGCTGACATAATAGGTTCATGATAGAAAAAGTTTGGGAATTTCAAACCTCCTTAAAACTTCTTTCTTGAAGCTTGATTATGATGTTTCACATTGAATTGATGACCTAGTTGATCAGAAAGTAACTGATACAACTCACTTTCTATCATTTTATACTTTTAAGTATAATGAGCAAGTCTAAGGACATCTGATAGAAAGAACAGCTAGTAAAAGTGAATCTAACACTTGTGTTAGAGGTAACAATTACTATGAGCTGGAAACCCTGTCAAGAAAGCCTTTTGAATAGGTTTATCTTTACATAGGCAGTTATTTAAAACTGAAAAACATTGGTTCTCACACAACCAGAGGTTGCTTTAAACCGAAATTTTGATTAAGTGTCTGTTACACACTTAATCCCTTCAAAATGGTTGAAAGCAGTATGGTTTTTCATAATAAAATCAAGTACATACTGCTAAGGCAAAAGTTTCTTAAAAGGATTTTCAAAAGAGACTCAGTAAAACCATCCATTGATGGATAATGGGTCAATGCCCCATGAATTACCTCTCATAGGAGTTAACACACCTAGAAGTGATGAGGGCAGCAAATTGAACTCTTAAGGAATTGATGGCTACATGTACAACATTGTCTGATAACAAGTTCTGATGGATAGCTCAGATGATGGAGAGAAATATTTTGGTACATAGTGAGAGATCTTCCAAACAGGGGAGGATAAAATGTTATTTGCATCTCAGGGGAGGTTATATCTCATGAGAAGAAATAAAAGCCCAAAGAAGGAAGATTAACCAATGAAAGGGAGGAAAAGACAAGAGCATACAAGATGATGACATGAAAGTTGAAAATGACAAGAACAGAGCTTATTCTGGAGTATTATATATATTCAGAAGGGATGAAGCATTCCAAAGGAGAAAGTTCTATCTAGGTCAAACGAAGAAAAGTTTCAATTTCAGTTCACCACGTTTGTTCATCACTTGCAAAGGCATGCTGATAGATGATTTCACTTGTTGAAACAAGCATCCAAGATACACAGCATCATTGCCTCTTATAATTCCTCCATCCAAGGAAATTGCACCATCTTTTAGGTCAATGTTTGAAGCCTGAAGATGTGTATTGATATTGTTAAAGTCAAAGAACAGAAAGCAGATGAGTTACTGAGAAAGATATTTAATCTTGAAGAACAGAAGTGTTTGAAAGATCTTCACAATCCATAATTTAATTCAGAAACATGTTGAAAAGGATTCACATGTTTAGGGGAGGATTGTTGGGAATTAAATATTCAAGAAGTTTAATATCGGGTTCTACTCAAAGAAATACTCTAAGTATGATTCTGCTACTAGAGCATTTGATTCTGCTGCCAGCGTTAACATTCTACTGCTGAGTGTTTCTGCTGCTAGTGTTATGATTCTGCTGCTGAGTGGATAAGTATGAAAAGATATTATGTGTATTAAAGTCAACAATATACGGTAGATAATATCTTACCCCATGTGATCAGTCATAATGTTATATTCACAGAACAAGTTGTAAACATAGATACAAGTTGTATCTTAATGACTGACACTCTCAAAGCAAGCGTTCGATAAGACTTGACAATATTGTAAAGATCTTTCTTGTGTTATAAAAGAAAGATCTTAGACTAGATATGTGTACGAAAAAGTGACATAATAGTGTGTGAATTATTTTTTAGTGCTTAGAAAATAACTCTCAAGAACATAGAACAAATATCACAAGTCATAGAAAACATAAGATTCAAGGTCTTTGTAACCCTAGTGATAGTGAAGATCACTCGTATTATCTTGAATAATATTGAATCATTTTGGTGATAACATTGCATGTTCTTTGTTCAATATACACAAGCATAACTGTTCCATTTCCACAACACAAATAACCTTCTAAGTGTGATTAAGTAAATTCCGCGTACTTGATCATATTAACTCAACTTATCATATACACAAAGCAACAAAGGTTTAACCACCTTACAGTGTATCGAACCCCCCCCCTCATATACGACATACCCTATATACAATACACGGTTTTCTATTTTTTTTCCCTCCTCTCATTAAACACCATTCGGCCTCCCCTCATTCTCCCTACACCGAACCCTAAACTTGTCCCTAATTCATTGGTTTTTCCCTCCAAAGATCAAGAAGGAAGAAGGTTGTAGCATTCTTGGGTTTAGGTGTTGAATCGTGGTCCTTATTATCTTTTGATCTCTTATTTAATTCATATATGGTACTTGTGTTCTCCTCTTGTCATTCACTCTATAATACACAATATATATGTATGCTAACCAGATTTAAAACATGGATGTCGTGTTTGGTTTCTGTCATACGAATCAACCCTTTGTTTCCAGCCCTAAATCATAATTATTAAGCCTTAAGTAATCATTATAGACACATTAAATATGACCTACAAACCTAGAAAAAACCCTAGAAATTAATTGGTGGTCAAATAGGGTGTAAAGGGTTAGGGTTTGTTTGGGAAGTTTGGTGTTGAAGCTGTCCAGAAAATGGGTCATTTTGCAAGAGGTCTAATTTGATGATGCCAACGTGTTTTTGTATGATTCTTGAGTCTAAAATTAAGTTTAAGTTGCCTAATTTCTGAATATATAAATTTCGTGGTTAATGGAGGTCGAGAAAGCAGTTTCTTGAATTTTAGAAGATTAAGTATCAAAACTGAATTACGGGTCTGGAAATTCAGTCAGATTTTATGATTTTTCATTTGCAAACTATAAGGTCTGGGAAGCCCCAATTTTGGCAGGGGAATATTTAATATGTCTATTAGTTACTGGAAATTTTGTGGATTTTTCTGAAGGGTCTTGATATGTTTATAAAATACAAACTTTTCGGGTATACCATCAGGTCACATTCTGGAACAGGTTTGAAAAACGATTTTTGTTTGGATACTTGCACTAGGAGATTAAATCTGTAAAAATTAGGAGAAGTATTAAACATATATAGGTGTCTTTGGTAAAAATTATAGAACCACGGGAGCTTGTTTGAGGTGTTTTAAAAATCATAAGAATATGAACCAGAATCACATGAGAAACCCTAAACATGTTATTAAATGACAATAAGTACTAAGATCCGTTATGACATTAAATGAACACATAAGTATTAAATGATCCCTAATCCGTGTAGATTTGTTGAAGGAGGCGTGACGTTGTTTCCTAGTGATCACTTTTCTCGTTGCTTTCATTCCATTTGCTAAGGTACAGATATTCCACCCTTTTTCAGTAAGGGTATCTCATGACTTTTGATTCCTTGATATTTTCTATTCTGAGTTGTGATTCATTTGATATTCGTTTGGTTATTCTGTCTGATATGGTTGATTATTCGTTCTCTCTTGTGACTTCAATATTCGTATTAGAATCCTTTGAGACTTTGTAACCCATCTAATATTATGACTTCGTGTGAAAACCTTTCTTAAATATATATCTTGATGATGTTTTGAGAAAAACTAATTTAAAATGATTTCTATGAACACGATGTGATACCACTTTTATATGACGGTTTATTGACTTTTATGAAAACTACTTTTAAAATATTACTTTTATGAAAACGATGTTTAATAGATTTCTCGCGGTCACATAAATTATTTGTACAGATAATTGTTTTGCTATCCCGTTTTGATATGATATTCAGTTTAGTTAGACATATCTTTGTTTGGACATATTATAATTGTTTCGTTATGTTTGTGTTGTTTCCCGAGCTAACTAGTCATGGAGGTACTATGGCCATGTCATTGAGGCACCAATGGCATGACATTATCTGTGGCGGTGTGATTGGTCCACGGCGTTCCCTTGTGATGTGTATATTATTATTGAGCTCGTGCACTTAATTGCCATTTTGGTAAGCCAATATATTTGTCATAGTACAGGTGTATGGTGGTGTACATAACTTTGTTTTGCAGGGAGCGTATGGATGCATCCTAGGTATGTTTTATGATATGATTATGATATGGCTTAGTAGTGAATGGTTTGTGTGTGCCATACACCCCATATCACTTTTGGGAGCCGTACACTCCATTCGTTATGATATGATTATGTGGTTAAGCAGGTGGCTTGCTTTGTGAGCTCGTGGATATTTTCTTATGATTTGTTGACTTCCTTATTCTTTCACTTGATTTATTATTCGTGTGATTCTCATGACCTGTGACATCTTGTTCGGTAGATTATTTTCATTTCATTTCATATACTTATTTATATTAAGTTCATTATTCGTTTATATTTTTTCACTGGGCTTTTTAAGCTCAGCCGCATTCTTCTTTTCCCTGCGGCAGGTATTCAAGCGGGATGCTGGGATTTGAGTGATAAGAGTAGGAGCTTTTAGTGGACCACCCTGACGATAGTTACCCACTTGTGTTTGGATTAGATTTGGAGTTATTTTCCATTTAGATTTGTATTCTAGTTTGATAGTCATTATTATTTAGACTTATTATGTCCTTAGTCTCATTTTGAATTTATGTAACCTTATTTTTAATAAAAGTCTTCCGCTTGCGTATATTATGTTCTGATTGACACCATGATGTGACATCTCTACCCTTCTTGGGTTGGGGTGTTATAGTTTTGCTGCTGAATTTTTATGGAGAAATAACTCTTTGGTTGCTGTTTTTATGCAGAAAAAATTGGCTGTTTGGTTTCCGATTATTTATGCAGAAAAAACTAGCAGTTTGGTTACTAAATTTTTATGTAGAAAAAAAAGCCTTTTGGTTGCTGATTTTTATGCAGAAAAAATGGGCAGTTTTGTTGCTGAATTTTCATGTAGAAAATTGGTTGTTTGGTGCTAAATTTTGCGGCTTTTGTTGCATCACTTGGTGTTGTTTAGCGCAAAAGTACTAGTGTTGTTTAGTGTAATGATACCGGTTTAGCACTATGAAAATAAACAAGTCGCTTGATTTTGTATCGAGTATTGGAAAAGTTTGGATGTTGCAAATATTGTGTTGTGAACATCGTTGCAAATAATCAAACTATCTGTTATTCTAAAAGAAATGAATAATAGTTAAGACTTGTTACCACTCAATCTAACAGTTTGTCATAGTGTAAGATGTGACTAAATGTTACAGATAACCGTTGAGGCATAGTGAAATGTCTAGAGTGCTCACACTTATAGAGGACAACAAACTATGTTGGTTTATGTAACTGACTAGAATGGTGTGATAGTGATCCAAAGTGAGTTTTTGTCCATTTCTTGCAGTGGACATATTTTGAGTGCGTGGAATGGTTACTTGTTGATATTTGTGATCATAGTCACATAATAAAATTGGGATTATGTATGATTATATGATCTCAAGTGAATTTGGATGACATGTTGTTTGTGTAGATTTACATAAGTACCGATGTATGGGATCCACCTAAAACAGTTGTGGCTTAAGGTGGTGATTGAATCTCATAAATAATTTGTCTTACTAAAGAATGTTAGTAGGTGAAGCAATGAATAATCACAATGATGCATCTTCTGTTCATATGCTTGATTCCTTGGTCTATAGCATGCTAGACATGGAATTTGTTAATTATGATATGGAAAATAATTAACGTTAAACATTCAAAGAGTTTATACAAAAATATGAAACTTGTGTAGTGACAAATTACTAAGGTTATTCGTGTCATATACTCAAAAGAGTATCTCTTAAATGAGATTGACGTTGAAAGGAAGAACCCTTTCTACCAAAATTCTTGAGATAGGTTCAATGTGGGGGATTTCGGCCCAGCTTGAGTTCAAATGACACCAATCATCATCTATTCAAAATAGAGATGAAGGTGTTACCCATTTGAGATACTCACGAATTATTGGGAGAACCACAGTTAGGGTTTTGTTTAGAGCAAAACATAAAACTATAATTGATGGGTAATTAATGTTATTAATAACCGTTTGATTTCAAATCATGAGTGGCTATGTATACACACTTGAAATTACCACTATATTTTAGATGTCTTCTAGACATAAAATATAGCTAGGTCCATGACGAATTCTGATTTTATCGCGATAGATAAATTTGGATAAGAGACAAAATGTCTACGATTAATAGAAGATGACGCACCAACGCTCCTAGAATGGTAGTTGTATACAATGTGGTAGCCATTAAATAATTGGCAGAGCTTATATCACAATGTATAATGGTGAGTCAAGACATATTATGCCAATACAACAACTACACTCAACATGATTTATTACTTTTGACAATGTGAAGTCAAATGATAATAATGCGGATCCGCTTATAAAAGGTTTAATCAGAGAGTGAGTTACCAAGTCGTGTGGAGGAATGGGACTAAAGCCCCGAAAATTTATATCAAGGAAGACCTAAACCAGCCGACTGGAGATCACAAGATCTGGGTTCAATAAGACAACCTAATTGTATAAATCGAGGGAGGTCACTGTGGGGGAGTTATCAATTCTCCATCCATTTACGGGAGTTAGTAAACTTCCTAGTCCATTCCTATAATAGTGACAATATGAGGTTAAGCTTATCGCTTTTAATGATTCAATTGGAATCACCTATGTGGGAGAGAAGTGGGGTCACTTCGAAGGGAAATGTGTGGGGGTGCAATTCCTAAAAGCTCTCGCAGAACCAGGCTAGTGTTCATGACCATAACGAACACGACAATGAAGATTTGACTATGTCAAGGAGAGTCGTGTGTGAACTTATATTGTCGTCTATATAAACAACAGATCAGTTCAAAGATATCGTGTTCTACTAGCAGCTAGTAGGCTAAGTATATTTCATAAAGGAAGGTTCAAAGGGTTACACCTACCTCTTCTATGCAGGATTCAACTGTTGAGATTTTCATTGAAAATATGTGTTTTCGAGTCAATATCTATTCATGTGGGGGATTGTTGGAAATCTTGTTAATAAGATACTGAGTCTCGAAATACGAGGACTGGAATGGAACATTATGAAAAAAGAAATGGCTTGCTTACAATTATCAAAGTTGTAACAACAAATGGTTAATGGTCTACAATGTCATAAGTTGTGCTTTTAACTCGGTTAATGATTGGTTTAATGAGAGTTAACTGCATCTTAATGGGGGCATAATGGTTATCATTACACCATAAGTTTCTAGTTGGTAGTATAAGTACCAACCTTGTTCCAATAAGACTATGAGGAAGATCACACAACACACTATCAACCATTAGTTCCCATACCTCACTAACGTGGAGTTTTGTGTTGGTTAACGAATCATGTTTTGATCCAATGAGAATCTTAGGCATGGAAGTCATATCTGCCAGTACAACGCACTGTTCCGATCGTTGTACCATGGGAAATGGACGGCGAATAGGCGATGAATCCATTTTAAGGGAAACGTGTCAAACACGTGACTCGATCACGTTATTGTATACGGTTTCATCTAATTTTCTGTCCCATTATAAGAGTGACAGTGTTTAAGAACTAATCTTGATGCTACACTCTATTAATAGATACAATATCATTTCGAGAATATATAGTATTAGTATATCATTCACTGTTTGAGGATGGTTCTTGATGATTCACTCTATTAATGATGAATCTGATTTCTTGACTATTGTGTTGTCAAGAAATGTGTCGAATAAGAGTGAGTGGTGTTGAGACGGTAGAACTTTGAAAACCCTAACTGTTAGTGGTGTCGGATCTTGACCATCACTGGTGGTGGAGGAGGAGGTGGCGGCGGCGATGGGTTTTTGGTGGTGGTAATTGCATGTGTGTGTATATGTTTTTGTTTAGTGAGTGGGTTTATGGTTTTGGGTGTTTGGTTTTTTTTTTTTTTTTTTTTTTTTTTTTTTTGAATGAAGCTTAAGTTTAACTAAGGTGGGGGTTTGAAGAGATGATGATGTCTTTTTTGTGTTTATAAGAGTGACAGTGTTTGTGTGTTTATAAGAGATGATGATTTCTTTTTAAGAGTGACAGTGTTTGTGTGTTTATGTGTCGGTTGGGATTCTCTCGCGTTTTGAAAGGAGCCCTCGATAAGGTGATCTGCACACCTGAGGATATTTCCTGTTGGGTTAGCATGCTAGTCCTGCCTCTCTGTCTCCTTAAAACCTTTTGCCCGAGGAGTAACATGGAGTGCAGGTCTGCTATTAAACGCCAACGCCAAGAAGAATACATCATTAACGCCATTCGCTCTTGGGGTACGTCTGGGGGTAGTTTGAAGCTTGTAAGAGAGATTTAAGCCGAACCCTCCCCTGCATGGTCTAATATTGATGAGGGTACCGTGGATTTGGGTGAGCGTAATGTCAAGCAATGTAAGAGGAAGATTTGTGATGGTCATTATTCTGCGGCTGTCAGAGTTCTTTCTTCTTCAGGTGTTGCTCCTTATAATGATACCACTCTCGAGGATTTAAAAGCTAAACATCCTTTCAAGTCTGCTCCTGCTCGGCCGGATATACCGCTTGATCATCATAACCTTACTGCATCTCCTGCTGATGTGTGCGTGTGTATTGCTCTAATTCTTTTATATCCACGGTGTGTCGTTGTGGTTTAGCAGTATCAATGCCTACTCAAGTTTTAAATTTATATTTAGCCGACTTATCAATAAAACACACACTTTAACGAGCAGTGTACCCGGTCAGTATGAATATAATGGTAAGTAGAGTGTCGATCACTAAGAGTGGAACGTATTATCTAGTTATTCTAATCAGTATTTTAATATCCTAGGTTAGCTATACAATCCTAATCTAACGCAAGGGGGTTCAGCCTGAGAGACTGGCACGGTTTGGTTATGATTAAATATAAACTAAACTAATGAGCACGAATCAGCGATTAGTACACTCGTACACAGATAGATACTCGAGACAATAAGAAGACCTGTCCCGATAATTAAGTAGCTTGTCACTTGTTTTATTGCTAGTTTTATATGAAGTGTATATAATTAACCCTTTCTCATTGGCTCTAATCTTATCGGCGAGTAAACCCTTAATGATCACTTATGTCTATCCCACTATCCTAGAATATTGAGCATTTGTGATGCCCACGTTTCGTATACGCTAGAATAGACAGGCGAGGAAGGGGCATGGCGACCCAAGCAATGCTCAGCTAGACACAGAGGTTATCAATGCACTAATAAAAGTCACCAAAGACATCAACATATAAACTTTAATTAATGGGAAAGCAATTTTAAGGGGTGCCCATGATTTTCCGTAGTCACATGGAATCGGCCCATCAATCCTGATGAATTAAAGTGTACTAATACAATAAAACAAAACTACTTAATGAATTGAATACATGCAGGACCTTCTTACAGCTCTTGTATCTTCGTTTAGGGTGTGTCTTGTGCTGCTAACACGTCTGAATTCGTCCTTAGGGTTTCTTCGGTCTTCGGTCTCTAAAGTCTGTAGGGATCTCGAAATTCGTCTGGCCTTGGGGTATTTATAGTTTCTGTCTGAGGGTTAGATGCGGCGCATAGGATAAGTAGATGTGGCGCATTGACTTAACTTCGCGTGGGGTCCAAGATTAATATATTCAGGAATAATCGTACACCGCCTTAAGATGCGGCGTAACTCCATTTCTCTATGCGGCGCATGTCCCTTGCCGTTTTGGATTATAACTTGTGAAATCTTGATAGTGATGCGCCGTATGTACGAAGTATGTTGCGGCGTATCTGGAGCAGAATGATCTTGATCTTGTACATTTCAGTAGACTCTTAATCTTGCTTGTTTTGCTCCATAATTAGTCCAAAATCGCCAAGTTTCACATAATACTTGTTTTTACCTAAGAATTACAAAAGTAAACATTAACGTATCAATTCTCATATATAATATAATAAAACAAGTCAAATAAATAGGATAAATGATGGTAATAAAATGTACTTATTTGAGTTCATCAAATATCCCCCCACTTGAACTTTACTTGTCCCCAAGTAAACCTTAGAATAAATCTTATGAAAATGTATCTTAAAAGATATTAGGATTTATTTTTATATTTAAGCATGTATTCGTTTTGTCATAATTGCACAACCAAACACTTAACGAATTAGAAATAAAATAAAATATTTTGATAAAAGCAAATCTAATCGTTTAACTGTCCAGTCGTGACGAATATTCTATCATAAGCTTGGCAAGTATACGCATCTCCTCCACTAAAGCCAAGGAATAACAAGTCTAAAGCGGTAAAAAGGGTTTGTTGGTTAAGGGTTGATCATTCTTCTTAATCTCTATCGATCTCAAATTCCAGAAAAGGCGACAAAATCACAAATACATGATCGAATCCACGACCACGATACTTGCAATTGCTCAAATCCTTAACTCGAATAGGCTAAAGATAGGACCAAGTAATCTTCACCAATAATATTATATCAAAAAGGGCGACAAAATCATAAATACATAGCCGAATCCACGACTACGATACTTAAGATTGCTCAAATCCCTAATCTCAATAAATCAAAGGTTTGGATAAAGAATGATATAGGGTATGGATAATATTTGGGATACGAATTGGTGTAAAATGTAAAATAAACAAAGCAGATAAATTAAAATCCTAAGTGTGGTAAATTACTTTCCCAACCATCCCATGAATAAGACTCATATCATTGAATAACTCACGCTTTAACACTTGAAACACACGCTTTAGGTAGACACGAATTATACTCAACAAGATCTCAATCAAAGAATAACCTTAGTTGGCGTTCCCATAACGTCCAACTCTCATTCAATCCATAAATATAATATACAACAAATAGTGGTGATATCGCCCACTTAATACAAAACTTTACATAAGGTGGTTAAAACAAACTTCCAACTTTTTCTTTTTCTTTTTCTTTTCTATTTTTTCGATTTTTTTTTTTTTTTTTTTTTTTTTTTTTTTTTTTTTGACATCAACATATATGTGTAAAATTTCACAACATTTCTATCACTATTTTTCCGGATAATTTTTCCATACTTTTCATACTTTCAGAAATAACTGTAATAGCGAAAGTAGTAAACACACGAAAAATAAACTCAAAGTTATACAATATTTACTTTCATACCAATTGCATTGTGCAATTTCCTGACTCAACCAAAGATAATGAATTACGCACGCGAACACAGGTAACGTAAGGAAACACACTTTACCTAAAGCAATTAACCATGGATTTTAATCTACAGGGTAAGCTAAGGTGTAAAGGTGTAACGAAACATTATAACAAAGGTGTAAGAAATGAAAGGAATGGCTCTGAGTGTTTTTCTAGGGGTATCTTACTCTAAAAGTGAGAGTAACAAAGGGTTTATACGGGGGTTAACTAACCAATGTAGTTAGTTAATATCACATAACATATAAAGGCTATTTGGGTGTAATCCTAGAAATTTACCAATTTAGACAAGTCATTCCAATTATATAGATAATACTTATTATGGTAGTGAATGTCTTAAGGGGCATAACACTAACACTAGCTCCTAAGTCAGCTAACACATTATTGAAAGATATATCATTAATTGAACAAGGTAAAGTAAAACTTCCTGGGTCCTTTTCTTTATGAGGAAAGGCATGTAAGTCGGTTGCAGAGCTCTCTTCTTTCATTGTGGCCTTGATCTCCTCTTCAATCTTTGTCTTCTCTTTTAGTAGTCTCCTTAAACTGATTGAAGAATTAAAGAAAAATTCGGGATTTGCAGCATCATTACCATTCATCAATCTTCTAGGAAAAGGAATGTTAGGCGTGACTTCTTCAGTGGTGCTTATGGCCTTGACATGATCTCTTGGGTTGGTTTCAGTTGAGCTTGGTAAACTTCCGTATCCCCTTTCTTGAAGAACTTTGCTCATTTGTCCAATTTGTTGTTCCAATGCTTTGATCGAAGCTCCTTGATTTCTTGTAATAGTATACGTTGAGGCTCGGATTTCTTTGATCATAGCAGTGTTCTCTTCATGTCTTTTAGCAGCATCGGCCATAATTTGCTTTAGAGTGTCATCTAAAGTCCGCCTCCTTTCTTGATATGTGGGATTAAAGTTGTTCTTTTGATAGTATCCCGGAGTAGTTTCCCTAAATCATCCTGAAGGTCGGAATGGTTGTCCAAATTGTGTGTAGTATGCTTCTTCAAACGTCTCACTTTCATTCTTATTAGGGCAATCTTTAGTGTAGTGAGGTCCTTCACATTTTTCACATCCAACTTGGGCAGCATAAACTTTCTCATCACGCTTCTTCATCTCTCTACTAATTTTATCCAATTGAGCTTGAATTGCAGCAAACCCGTCAAAATTAGTGCTGCTCTTAGATCTAGTAGAGGTTCCATCGTGCCATTTTTGAGAATGATCAGTAGCTTCTTGGATAGCTTTTCTAGCATTGGCTGCACTCATTTGAGGCACAGCTCCCTTAGCATCCAAGATTTGTCTAGTAGGCACGTCCAATCCTTGATAGAACAATATTATCTCCTGCATTGGACTTAGATAATGTTGAGGGAATTTCATCAATAGGTCTTTAAATCGTTCCCAAGCTTGATAAAGAGTTTCATCAGGCTCTTGCTTGAAACTGTTGATAGCCTCCATCTTTTTAGCAGTTTTAGCAGGTGGACAATATCTTTTCAGGAATTTGCTCTTCAAATCTTCCCATGTTGTGATTGAACTAGCAGGTTCATTCCTTAGCCACTTATTAGCAGCTCCTTTAAGCGAAATTGGAAAGATTCTTAGCATAAGTTGATCGTCAGAGACTCCTTCTGTAGTAAACAAATCTACAGTTTCGAGGACCTTTTCAACATGTTCATTAGCATCTTCATGTTCCGTTCCACTGAAAGCATTTTCTCTTAGCTCCTTGAGAAACTGACCCTTCAACTCAAACTTTGACTTTTCATCAAACTTTGGTCTAGCAACTCCTGAACTGTAATCAACACGGGTATTGTTCATGTATTCCTCCATAGTAGTGTTTTCCGCCATTGTTTCTGTTTCTTCTTCTTCCTTCTCTTCAGAAAAGTAATCAAGCTCGAATGAACTTGAAATTTCAAAGCTTTTTGTGTTGAAAAGCCTTTTAAGCGAATGTAAGGCTCGTTCAGGATCTTCGAAAGGTGTAATCAAGTTCTTAGTTGAACTCCTGGTCATGCACTTCCTGAAACTATCACAAAAGCATCAGTAGGGTATGTTCAAGAAAGTAATATATCAGAAAATTAACAACGAAAACGGAATACGAAAAATAAAAGTTGCTGATATCTGCAGACGATGCGCCGTATCCAAAAAGTTGGATACGCCGTATCTTATAATCGTTAAAATTTAATCAGACTTTTATTCAGAAAACAGATACGCCGCTTATAAATTAGAATGCGCCGTATCAGTTTTAAATTATCAAAAATCGATTATACTTATTAAAATTAAATGCGTCGTATTAACAAAAGTTAATGCGCCGTATTTTCGTTACGTTTCAAAATACAAGATTTTTGATTCAGAAGATGCGCCGTATCGATAAAAATCGATGCGTCGTATCTTTTTAATAATTCGAAAAACTGTTTTTAATTAAAATAGAAAATACGCCGTATCTGTTAAAACAGATGCGTCGTATGGCGTTAGGGTTTAGAAAAATTTCTTATTAAAAATAGAATACGCCGTATCTTGGGGAAAGATGCGTCGTACTCGAATTTATTAAACGCGTTGTATTTTATAAAAATTAAACGCAATACGCCATATCTGTGAAAACAGATGCGCCGTATCGTTTGTATTAGCACAATACAACGATAGCAGAATGCAAAGGACATGCGCCGCATAGAGAAATGGAGTTACGCCGCATCTTAAGGCGGTGTACGAATATTCCTGAATATATTAATCTTGGAACCTACGCGAAGTTAAGTCAATGCGCCGCATCTACTTATCCTATGCGCCGCATCTAACCCTCAGACAGAAACTATAAATACCCCAAGGCCAGACGAATTTCGAGATCCTACAGAATTTAGAGACCGAAGACCGAAGAAACCCTAAGGACGAATTCAGACGTGTTAGCAGCACAAGACACACCCTAAACGAAGATACAAGAGCTGTAAGAAGGTCCTGCCTGTATTCAATTCATTAAGTAGTTTTGTTTTATTGTATTAGTACACTTTAATTCATCAGGATTGATGGGCCGATTCCATGTGACTACGGAAAATCATGGGCACCCCTTAAAATTGCTTTCCCATTAATTAAAGTTTATATGTTGATGTCTTTGGTGACTTTTATTAGTGCATTGATAACCTCTGTGTCTAGCTGAGCATTGCTAGGGTCGCCATGCCCCTTCCTCGCCTATTTATTCTATCGTTTCTAGGATAGTGGGATAGACATAAGTGATCATTAAGGGTTTACTCGCCGATAAGATTAGAGCCAACGAGAAAGGGTTAATTATATACACTTCATATAAAACTAGCAATAAAACAAGTGACAAGCTACTTAATTATCAGGACAGGTCTTCTTATTGTCTCGAGTATCTATTTGTGTACGTGTGTGCTAATCGCTGATTCGTTCTCATTAGTTTAGTTTATATTTAATCATAACCAAACCGTGCCAGTCTCTCAGGCTGAACCCCCTTGCGTTAGATTAGGATTGTATAGCTAACCTAGGATATTAAAATACTGATTAGAATAACTAGATAATACGTTCCACTCTTAGTGATCGACACTCTACTTACCATTATATTCATACTGACCGGGTACACTGCTCGTTAAAGTGTGTGTTTTATTGATAAGTCGGCTAAATATAAATTTAAAACTTGAGTAGGCATTAATACTGCTAAACCACAACGACACACCGTGGATATAAAAGAATTAGAGCAATACACGCGCACATCAAGTTTTTGGCGCCGCTGCCGGGGAGTGAATTGTTATTATCTGTTAATTTGATTAGTATTTTAATTAGGTTTTTCTTTTTAATTTTTAGATTCTAACCGCTAACCCCGTTGTATATTAGATAAATTGCATTCATTGTATTATTTTGCATATTTTCTGTTTTGTGTGTTTTTATTTTCTTTACTTTTTGTTTGTTTTTAATTTTTGTTTTTTTTTTTTTTTTTTCTGCATTCTGCTATCGTTGTACTGTGCTGGTACAAACGATACGGCGCATCTGTTTTCACAGATACGGCGTATTGTGTTTAATTTTTATAAAATACAACGCGTTTAATAAATTCGAGTACGACGCATCTTTCCCCAAGATACGGCGTATTGTGTTTTTAATAAGAAAATTTTCTAAATCCTAACGCCATACGACGCATCTGTTTTTGCAGATACGGCGTATTTATTATTTTAATTAAAAACAGTTTTTTGAATTATTAAACAGATACGACGCATCGATTTTTATCGATACGGCGCATCTTCTGAATCAAAAATCTTGTATTTTGAAACGTAACGAAAATACGGCGCATTAGCTTTTGTTAATACGAAGAATTTAATTTGATAAATATAGTTGATTTTTGATATTCACTTTGATCGTTCCACTACTCTCATGCACAAGTTGGTTTACTTTCAGGATAAATGATGGCTTAAGCATCACTATGGAAGATTACATTCTGAACCTAACCAAGAAACACTAGCTGGAGTAATCAAACCTTTGATGACTGAAAGGCTGAAATAAAACGACAAGAGTGGAGGAGAATTCAGTACTGGTAACATTTAAGTATCTTAAAATTCTTGAAATAGAATTCCAGGTATCCTCTACAATAATTTACCTAGCCTTATAGAGAGTTCTCTACGAAACCTCTCCCGAATATAATCTCAATTTTGTAAGCTTAAAACGATATTTGCTCCTAACCTTGGAGTAAATCATTATCCACTAAACAAAAAAGATTATAATCATTAATAAAACGGATATGCTTATTGCTCTTATCTTGAATTTATATATATCATATGGTATACCGTTTTACCCCGATTTGATGTGTAAGGAAATGTGTTGCAGAGGCCAAGGTACGTTCCTTATTTAAATTTTGTTCACTAGCACTGCAATACGGCGGATCTTTGTATTCTGAGCGCCGTATCTCGGACCGATTAAAACTTATTGACCAGTCAACTAATTTAGACAGATACGGCGCATAACAATTATGCGATACGGCGCATCGTATTTACCCTATAAATATGAAAGAGATGCGCCGGAACTCAATTTCTTACCCAATTCACACACAGTTAAAAACGCACCTAATTAAACCCTTTAATCCGAAGTGCTTTTCTCGAATCAAAACCTTCTAATCCGAACTTTAGACCGAATCCTAATCGTGATATAAGAATGGATCTCCCAGTTGCAGCCCGTAGACACCCATGGCTCCGTTTTGAAACAATGGGACTGACACAGGGTGCCGTTGATGATTACATGCCTAGACTTAGGAAGTTTTATCAGAGGAAGGTGTTCAGTGTTCCAGTTTTGGATTTTGACAGCATCGGGCAAATTGATGGGGGTAACGTTGCTGGTAGGTTACAGACTAGGTTGGAGATGGTACACAGTGATGGGGAAGGGCAGGTTTTATTCAGGTCTTACGCTTGGGAAAGGTTGTTTAGGATTGAGGAGCCGTTGGTGAAGGTTTTGATGTTGGAGTTTTTCAGTACAGTGCACTACAGGGAGACAGATCTTGGTCTTGACACGTTCGATACTTTGGTATTCAGACTGGGTGGTTTAGAGCGAAGGATGTCTATGAGGCAGTTCATACTAGCTCTCGGGTTGCACACTGCAGAGGAAATGGCATCTCCAGGTTTTGCTGATTATTGGGCTGACAGTTTAAGGGTCGTTCCGGATCATGAGGAGTTAGGAGATTATTGGGTTGAGATTTCATCTGGGGGTGATTCGACCACCACCACTCCTTCATATACACTGATTAGGGAGCCCATGAGGAGGCTTTGTCACCGTCTGATAGCCCTGACTATTGCCGGGAGGGGACAATCACCTGAGAAGGTGACTACTTTGGACCTTTTTCTTTTGAGGAGCATGGACGAGGGAGCTGTGGTGAACATCCCTCACTTCTTGGCACATTATTTACACAGAGTAGCTCCAGGGAGAGACGGTAGAAGCCAGATGACTGGGGGTCACTTTGTCTCTCGACTTGCTAGGCACTTTGGGGTATTGGATGATGAGATTCCTGCTGATCTCCCGATTGATGTAGCTAGATTACCTGGTATGGATGCAGACTATCTTGCGACTAGGCTTGGGATATGCGAGGAGATGATGGGTGGATACTTCTGGGCACCGTTAGGACCACCTAGGCCTGCTGAGCCGGAGCAGGGGGATGCTCAGGCGGCCCCAGCTGCTGCTCCAGCCCAGGAGGAAGTACAGGCACCAGCACCACCAGCTCCCCGCACTGTAGGACAGAGAGTCGAGAGAGTGGAGCTAGAGGTTAGGTCATTGAGAGAGGCTCTCGAGGCACAGAGAGTTGAGCTTGCTGGAGTGAGGAGAGATGCGAGCTGGTTAGTCGACGGTGTCAGTAGGGTGATGGCTCTTCATGGGATCAGCCACCACCTCCCAGATGGTGCTTATGTCAGAGGGATGGCCACATACGAGCGCAGGGTTCGCCGCAGGACTGACGGAGCTAGTACCTCAGGAGCCCATACAGATGACGTGACTCCCGACCAGCCTACAGCTTGACCACTCTTTGCATTTTCATCTTTTGATTACGGACATGTTTCCTCGTACATTACTTATATTCTTTTGGGACTGTACTAATTATTACTACCATGTTTATATCTAATGTTCCAGTTTATGTTTCTTGTTATATTTGATGAAGACTGGCATTAAGTTCAGCATGAATGAACGAGAGAACCCGAGAGATGAACCATGGAACTAGCCCATTTTACAACAGACTGTTAACAGTCTGTTTGGTAAATACATGCGCCGCATCTAGTAAAACAGATGCGACGCATCCTATCCTTTATTTTATTTTATTTCGTATTTATTCCAGGCTCGATACGGCGTATCTTCTTCCATAAGATACGGCGTATCGACTGACCTGATGATTTTCAATTTTAATTTTTTTTTGTTTTATTTTTACTAACTACTAATGTATTATGCAAGTTTGAACCTTCTTAACTCAGGTGTGTTAAAGTCTGAATGGTATTATAGATTCCTGCATTCTTGTGGATACATCATTTTTGAAGCTTAAACGTTCTCATCCACAAGAAAGTTGATTTTTGCTCTTATACGAATAATGGAGGATCATACCGAGCAAATCTCAGGGGAGTTTTTCTGTTCTAATTCTTTTATTTTCCAGTTTTTAATCTTTAATACAAACAACGAGGACGTTGTTTAACTTAAGTGGGGGGATTGGAGAATTAGAACACTTACTTGTCCTAAACTTTTTCAAAATATGCCTTAAAATGTGTTTAATATATCAAAATTTAAAATTTTTAGCATGTTTTTGTTTAAAGTCTAAATTACATAGCTGCACACATAACATTATTTCCAAAAATTGTGAACTTTTCAAAATTCACAAATCTATGAGTGTGCCGGTGACTTGTAAACTTTAGAACTTGGCTTGTATACTATTCGAGACCACCATAATAAGTATTATCTATATAATTGGAATGACTTGTCTAAATTGGTAAATTTCTTGGATTACACCTAAATAGCCTTTATATGTTATGTGATATTAACTAACTACATTGGTTAGTTAACCCCCGTATAAACCCTTTGTTACTCTCACTTTTAGAGTAAGATACCCCTAGAAAAACACTCAGAGCCATTCCTTTCGTTTCTTACACCTTTGTTATAATGTTTCGTTACACCCTTACACCTTAGCCTACCCTGTAGATTAAAATCCGTGGTTGGTTAATTGCTTTAGGCAAAGTGTGTTTCCTTACATTACCTGTGTTCGCGTGCGTAATTCATTATCTTTGGTTGAGTCAGGAAATTGCACAATGCAATTGGTATGAAAGTAAATATTGTATATCTTTGAGTTTATTTTTCGTGTGTTTACTACTTTCGCTATTACAGTTATTTCTGAAAGTATGAAAAGTATGGAAAAATTATCCGGAAAAATAGTGATAGAAAAGTTGTGAAATTTTACACATATGTTGATTCGAAAAAAAAATAGAAAATAAAAAGAAAAAGGAAAAGTTGGATGTTTGTTTTAACCAACTTATGTAAAGTTTTGTATTAAGTGGGCGATATCACCACTATTTGTTATATATTATATTTATGGATTGAATGGGAGTTGGCCGTTATGGGAACGCCAACTAAGGTTATTCTTTGATTGAGATCTTGTTGAGTATAATTCGTGTCTACCTAAAGCGTGTGTTTCAAGTGTTAAAGCGTGAGTTATTCAATGATATGAGTCTTATTCATGGGATGGTTGGGATAGTGATTAACCACACTTAGGATTTTAATTTATCTGTTTTGTTTATTTTTCATTTTACACCAATTTGTATCCCAAATATTATCCATACCCTATATCATTCTTTATCCAAACCTTTGATTTATTGAGATTAGGGATTTGAGAAATCTTAAGTATCCTAGTCGTGGATTCGGCTATGTATTTATGATTTTGTCGCCCTTTTTGATATAATATTATTGGTAAATATTACTTGGTCCTATCTTTAGCCTATTCGAGTTAAGGATTTGAGCAATTGCAAGTATCGTGGTCGTGGATTCGATCATGTATTTGTGATTTTGTCGCCTTTTCTGGAATATGAGATCGATAGAGATTAAGAAGAATGATTAACCCTTAACCAACAAACCCTTTTTACCGCTTTAGACTTGTTATTCCTTGGCTTTAGCGGGGGAGATGCATATAATTGCCAAGCTTATGATAGAATATTCGTCACGACTAGACAGTTAAACGATTAGATTTGCTTTTATCAAAATATTTTATTTTATTTCTAATTCGTTAAGTGTTTGGTTGTGCAATTATGACAAAACGAATACATGCTTAAATATAAAAATAAATCCTAATATCTTTTAGGATACATTTTCATAAGATTTATTCTAAGGTTTACTTGGGGACAAGTAAAGTTCAAGTGGGGGGATATTTGATGAACTCAATTAAGTACATTTTATTATCATCATTTGTCCTATTTATTTGACTTGTTTTATTATATTATATATGAGAATTGATACGTTAATGTTTACTTTTGTAATTCTCAGGTAAAAACAAGTATTATGTGAAACTTGGCGATTTTGGACCAATTATGGAGCAAAACAAGCAAGATGTTAAGAGTCTACTGAAATGTACAAGATCAAGATCATTCTGCTCCAGATACGCCGCAACATACTTCGTACATACGGCGCATCACTATCAAGATTTCACAAGTTATAATCCAAGACGGCAAAGGACATGCGCCGCATAGAGAAATGGAGTTACGCCGCATCTTAAGGCGGTGTACGAATATTCCTGAATATATTAATCTTGGACCCCACGCGAAGTTAAGTCAATGCGCCGCATCTACTTATCCTATGCGCCGCATCTAACCCTCAGACAGAAACTATAAATACCCCAAGGCCAGACGAATTTCGAGATCCTACAGACTTTAGAGACCGAAGACCGAAGAAACCCTAAGGACGAATTCAGACGTGTTAGCAGCACAAGACACACCCTAAACGAAGATACAAGAGCTGTAAGAAGGTCCTGCATGTATTCAATTCATTAAGTAGTTTTGTTTTATTGTATTAGTACACTTTAATTCATCAGGATTGATGGGCCGATTCCATGTGACTACGGAAAATCATGGGCACCCCTTAAAATTGCTTTCCCATTAATTAAAGTTTATATGTTGATGTCTTTGGTGACTTTTATTAGTGCATTGATAACCTCTGTGTCTAGCTGAGCATTGCTTGGGTCGCCATGCCCCTTCCTCGCCTATTTATTCTATCGTTTCTAGGATAGTGGGATAGACATAAGTGATCATTAAGGGTTTACTCGCCGATAAGATTAGAGCCAACGAGAAAGGGTTAATTATATACACTTCATATAAAACTAGCAATAAAACAAGTGACAAGCTACTTAATTATCAGGACAGGTCTTCTTATTGTCTCGAGTATCTATCTGTGTACGTGTGTGCTAATCGCTGATTCGTGCTCATTAGTTTAGTTTATATTTAATCATAACCAAACCGTGCCAGTCTCTCAGGCTGAACCCCCTTGCGTTAGATTAGGATTGTATAGCTAACCTAGGATATTAAAATACTGATTAGAATAACTAGATAATACGTTCCACTCTTAGTGATCGACACTCTACTTACCATTATATTCATACTGACCGGGTACACTGCTCGTTAAAGTGTGTGTTTTATTGATAAGTCGGCTAAATATAAATTTAAAACTTGAGTAGGCATTAATATTGCTAAACCACAACGACACACCGTGGATATAAAAGAATTGGAGCAATACACGCGTACATCAAGTTTTTGTATCCACGGTGTGTCGTTGTGGTTTAGCAGTATCAATGCCTACTCAAGTTTTAAATTTATATTTAGCCGACTTATCAATAAAACACACACTTTAACGAGCAGTGTACCCGGTCAGTATGAATATAATGGTAAGTAGAGTGTCGATCACTAAGAGTGGAACGTATTATCTAGTTATTCTAATCAGTATTTTAATATCCTAGGTTAGCAATACAATCCTAATCTAACGCAAGGGGGTTCAGCCTGAGAGACTGGCACGGTTTGGTTATGATTAAATATAAACTAAACTAATGAGCACGAATCAGCGATTAGCACACACGTACACAGATAGATACTCGAGACAATAAGAAGACCTGTCCTGATAATTAAGTAGCTTGTCACTTGTTTTATTGCTAGTTTTATATGAAGTGTATATAATTAACCCTTTCTCGTTGGCTCTAATCTTATCGGCGAGTAAACCCTTAATGATCACTTATGTCTATCCCACTATCCTAGAATATTGAGCATTTGTGATGCCCACATTTCGTATACGCTAGAATAGACAGGCGAGGAAGGGGCATGGCGACCCAAGCAATGCTCAGCTAGACACAGAGGTTATCAATACACTAATAAAAGTCACCAAAGACATCAACATATAAACTTTAATTAATGGGAAAACAATTTTAAGGGGTGCCCATGATTTTCCGTAGTCACATGGAATCGGCCCATCAATCCTGATGAATTAAAGTGTACTAATACAATAAAACAAAACTACTTAATGAATTGAATACATGTAGGACCTTCTTACAGCTCTTGTATCTTCGTTTAGGGTGTGTCTTGTGCTGCTAACACGTCTGAATTCGTCCTTAGGGTTTCTTCGGTCTTCGGTCTCTAAAGTCTGTAGGGATCTCGAAATTCGTCTGGCCTTGGGGTATTTATAGTTTCTGTCTGAGGGTTAGATGCGGCGCATAGGATAAGTAGATGCGGCGCATTGACTTAACTTCGCATGGGGTCCAAGATTAATATATTCAGGAATATTCGTACACCGCCTTAAGATGCGGCGTAACTCCATTTCTCTATGCGGCGCATGTTCTTTGCCGTCTTGGATTATAACTTGTGAAATCTTGATAGTGATGCGCCGTATGTACGAAGTATGTTGCGGCGTATCTGGAGCAGAATGATCTTGATCTTGTACATTTCAGTAGACTCTTAATCTTGCTTGTTTTGCTCCATAATTAGTCCAAAATCGCCAAGTTTCACATAATACTTGTTTTTACCTGAGAATTACAAAAGTAAACATTAACGTATCAATTCTCATATATAATATAATAAAACAAGTCAAATAAATAGGATAAATGATGGTAATAAAATGTACTTATTTGAGTTCATCACCTGCTGTGGTTCTTGATATGATTAAGAGTTTCCCCCGTGGTACCTCTTGCGGTCGAGATGGTTTGCGTGCCCAGCACCTTTTGGATTGTTTGAGTGGTGCTGCCGAGGCTGTTTCGGATGAATTAATTGCCTCCGTCACCCAAGTAGTGAATCTGTTTCTCGGTGGCCAATGCCCCAGGGCGTTGGGTGAATACATTGCTAGTGCTCCCCTCACACCGCTGATTAAGCCAGGAGGTGGTATCCGTCCGATTGCTGTGGTGACCATTTGGAGGCGCTTAGTATCCAAAATTGGTGCTTCCTTGATTGGTCACTCTTTAGATGGTTATTTGAACGATCTACAGTTTGGCGTTGGGGTGTCTGGTGGAGGGGAGGCTATTCTTCACGCTGTGAATCGGTTCCTTGAAGAATGTGGGGATAAGGTGGGTCTTTCGATGTTGCTGGTGGATTTAAAAAACGCCTTTAATTTGGTGGATCGGGAGGTTATGTTACAGGAGGTCCACCTTCGTTGCCCTGCTATTTCACGTTGGGTGGAATTCTGCTACTCCAGCCCAGCTAGACTTTATTATGGGGAACACATCTTATGGTCGCACAGTGGGGTGCAACAAGGCGACCCACTCGAACCTCTGCTTTTTGCCCTAGTGTTACACCCCCTGGTTCGCAAAATTAGAGACTCTTTTGATCTGGCCCTCCAAGCGTGGTATCTGGATGATGGCACTATTATTGGTGATACTCTGGTCGTGGGGAAGGTCTTAGATCTTATTATGTCAGATGGACCTAGTTATGGCTTGCACCTTAACGTGGATAAAACTGAAGTTTTTTGGCCAACCGAGGATCCCAGAAGCAGGCTCGCAGGTGTCTTCCCGCCTAATATTGCTCGCCCTCTACGCGGTGTTAAATTATTGGGTGGGCCGGCTAGCGTGGACTTTGAGTTTAGTAGTGGGCTTGCTATGAAAAGGGTTGCTAAAACCATCGAGCTTATGGATGCCGTTGCTGGGCTTAATGATCCTCAATGTGAGTTGCTTCTTCTTCGTGCTTGTGCCGGTATTTCAAAGTTATACTTCTCTATGCGCACATGTCCGCCCCGGGTCTTTGAGGGTGCCCAGACTTCGTTCGATGTGGCGCTTCGTTCCTCTATGGAACGTATTGTCACTGCTTCTGGACCTGGGTTTGGGGATTGGCAATGGAGATTGGCCACGCTTCCGTTCGAGTTTGGGGGGCTTGGTGTATATTCTGCAGGTGATGTCTTGAATTATGTCTTCCTTGCGTCTAGACTCCAATCTGCTAGCTTACAGGCTAAGCTCCTCCGACAGTCTGGCATAGTAAATCATGGATCTTCCTTTAATGACGCTCTGTGTACTTTTAACGCGAAAATGGAGTTCGACCTTTTAGGTAACCCGAATGAGATCGCTGCCCCCAAACTTATGAAGAAATTGGCAGATATACATTTCACACGTGTTACTAAAACGGCTGAATCCACTTTTGGCCTATCCGCTAGACAGATGGCGATTTGGAGATCGCAACGAGAAGATTATACATCTGATTGGCTTAGGGTGGCCCCGATATCTGGGTTGGGGCAGACTATGAATGCTAGAACTTACCGGTGTGTCTTATGCTACCGCCTGGGTGTCCCCCTGTTCTTGGTCCAGATGTCGTGCTCTGCTTGTTCCAGGTTATTTGCGGGAGACATTTACGGGGATCATGCAGTGTCGTGCGCTGGTATTATTGGTATTAAGCACCGACACAACGTGGTACGCGACACTCTTGCTGATATTTGCGCTCGGTCTGGGATCTCGGCTCGCAAAGAGGTTGACATTGGCCTTTGTGGAGAAAGGGACAAAAGCTTACGCCCAGCTAATGTATTGCTCTATTCTTGGGACGGTGGGCAGGATGTTTGTGTCGATTTGACAGGGTCGTCTCATTTGACGCAATCGGGTATGGTCAATTTTGTGCCAGGACGATTGGTGGTTGAGGCAGCACAGCGCAAGCGTGTCAAATATGAGAGCAAGTGTGCCGATATTAGATATGGGTTTCTTCCTTTCTCATTCTCTTCCTTTGGGGAACTTGGGAGGGACGCAGTGACCCTACTGAAACGGATCCGAAAGTTCTCAGTAACTCAAGACATTGGATCGCGAGCCGATGCCTTTATTTTTAGTAGGATTAGCTTTTCTATAGCTAGAGGAGTGGGAGCCCAATTAGTATCTCGGCTCCCTACTAACTTCTTGTAAATCCTATTTGTTTCTAATAAAGTGATGTTTATAATAATAATAATAATAATAATAATAATAATAATAATAATAATAATAATAATAAGGATAGTTTGGTCATTTAACCATTTCGAACGGTCAAACAAACGGAAAAATTGGTCAAGGGACCAAGCCCGATATGGGTCGCAACCACAGGGACTGAATCCGTTAAAAAAAGTAAAGATACTAAATCCGTTAAACCCGACAGACCACAGGGACCATTTTTTGAATTAACTCTATAATTAATAAGGTTGTTGAACGGAAACATATTCATCATCATCCTCACTTTGTCCTGAGGCGTTGGAATGTCCACTCAATGAGTTGAACTTGGCTGAATGGTAAAATCAAAATACAAAGAATAGATTCTTAGGCTAGTTTATGGTGGGTGGTGCATTACCACCACCTCACATTTGGCGCAAGGTATATCATAGAAGGCACCCACCATTGCCTTCACCTCACTCATTCCTGTATCCTTAATGGTGGTGGTGACCACCTTTATTCAACCACAAAATTGTGGGCTTATATGAGTGTTTTTATTATTATTTAATTGGTTTGTGAGTGTGCATGAGGTATATTATGGGGTGTGTTTGTATAAAATGTTGTATTTTTATATCTTTGGTTTGGTGGGTTAGATGGTGACCATAGAGGTAAAAGGTTCGGTGGTGTGTTGAATAGTGATGTGACGCTGATGTAAAGACGATGATAATGATGATGTACAAACTAGTCCTATGGTCTAAATGCAATTTTTTTTCACAAATATAAATTTAACTATTTGTGTGGCCGGCAGCACAAAATTGTTTTACAGCAAATTTTTGTATCTTACTTTTTGACTTCTAAGATTACTGAATGTTCAATTTTGTAAAGGAAAAGTTTAAAGTACCCATTAAACATCCTTGTATCCATGGTCAATACTTAAGGGTGTCATCACATCTCTAAAGAAGTCATCCTAAAAAACATCAGATAGTAGAGTTTGTCTTCCTACATTACTAAAGAAATCCGATAAGTTTAGTACTCTATTAAAGATGTAGAAAAAATATCATACTATAAAATTTCACCAATCTTTAATACAATTCATATATAAATATATTGACACAATTTTATAACTATTATTCTAATAGCAGCATAGGTGTCATTTGTTTTCGTTTTTTGGAAGAAGCATCTTTTTTTTCTTTTCACTTTTTTTATCAGCGGGCACATAAAGGTATTCGTTTATTTATTATTTTTTTTTTTTTTTTGCAGACATAAGTACTTCTTTTCACTTTTTACTTTTTTAAAAATTAGGCATACACTTTCACTTCTCTTCTCACTTCTTCAACACAAACCTTATCTATATCTCTTTCATTCGTTTCTTTCGAAAGCACAAAAAACAAACGATTTTCTTCCTTGCAGATGAAGACTTTAGATGTACGTTTTCTTCTGCAGATGAAGAAATAAAACATCTAAAAAAACAAATGACACCTTAGACTAGAAGAAACTAATATTCGTGTTTCAAAATCAACCATACCATTCAGGTCTACTCATTTGGTGGATGTTCCCATGCCTTAGGATAACGAGTTGGCCTGTCGCATGTGCCATTAGGGTCTATTGTTGATCTAATTGGCTTGAGGGGCCGTTGCTGATTAGTTCTTGCATGCTCAAGAGGTAACTAAGTGAAATCAATTTTAAGTTCCAATAATAAGGATTGTTCAAAATATAGCTACACAAACTAAGGATGAGAACAATGAATATACTTTTGTTAGCCATTTATTAAGGTAGAAGGGGGATTAATTGTTATATGTGATCTTATTCAAACTCATACCAACTTTTTTGTATGACTTAAAATGACATAGGAAGTGAGAGCGTATTTTTATAAAACCCTAATTCAAAGGTTGATAAACGAGACACACCTCAAAGGAATTAAACACTAATTAAAAAATAACTTTTAAACACGATCAAAAGATAAAATTATGACACCACAAAATTGGATTGGATTAAATGGCCCAATGTTCTTGCTTCTTTTGAAAAAGGTGGTTTAAATATTGGTAGTCTCAAGGCTTTTAACCTTGCTCTCATTCAAAAGTGGCGTTGGAAGTTTATGTCATACTCGAATGCACTTTGGGTTAATGTCATCAAATTTTTACATGGTCACGAGGGTGGTTTCTATAATCAATCCTGCAATTTCAATGGTGTGTAGGCCAAGATTGTGGGTTCTTCCAATTATTTACACTCGAAAGACATTATACCGGCCAATTCTTTTTGGTTCAAAGCAGGTTGTGGCACTCGTATTCGTTTTTTGAAGGATACTTGGATAGTTGACTCTCCTCTTAATATCAGGTATAACAGACTCTATCATTTGGAACAAAATAAAGATTGCCTCATTATTGATCGTATTGTAAATGGGCAATGGAGTTGGAACTGACCGAGGACCAATCTTGGGGCTTGTAATTTGGCTTATTTTTGTGACATGCTTATAGAGATTAGTCTTGTCGATACTAATGATGGTGCATATTATTATGTGTGGACGTTGGGTTCGGATGGTAATGATACAGTGGGTGACTTACGGTGTATATTGATTCCAAGATAATTCCCTAATTGGTTCCTTCGACTGCATAGGACAAAACTCTTCCTAGAAAAGTTAATATTTTTTTTATGAAGAATGATCTTGGACCGACTTCCTCATAGGTTGAATCTTTCATCTCGTGGTATGGATATTCCGACGATTTCTTGTCCTTCGTATAATGGCAACGTGGAATCCTCTAATTATGTTTTCTTTGAATGCGACATCGCTATGGAGGTTTGGAGACTTTTTCGTAATTTGTGTGATATCCCTTTTCCTCCCTTCACCTCTTTTGGTAATTGGAAATTTTGGTTTGGCTCTTGGCAAGCTTCTAAGGAGAAGAAGCATCGGTTCTATGTTATTTTTGCTTCGTCACTTTGGTGGTTATTTACTTTTTGTTAGCATCCGATGAACAAAAGTGACATTTTCGACAATATTCGTTCATCTTCGTTCTCATGGTTATTTCACAGGGGTCCTATGGCTTATAACTGGTTACACTGGCTTATGTCTCCTCTGCTGCTTTCGAGTGTTGACTATCGATAATGATGCGGAGGGCTTCAGGTTGTACTAGGAGTTTTTGGTTATCTTTATTTTCCCCGCTTGTTCTTTTGGTTTCTTTTCCTCGAGGATTGTTTTGGGCTACATAAAAAACACCCCGGAGTGAAAACCGGTGATTCAGCTTCTGCGGGTGAGGATTTTTCTCTTGTCGTGGTTCTTTGTAATTGGAAAAAGTTTTTTCATCTCTTTTGTTAGCTCTCGCAGTTAAAGCCTTGGGTAGTATCTAGGATGTGATGTTTGTTTTATTTCTAGATATGTCTTGTATTATTTGGCTTCTAGTGTCTCGCTAGTTGCTTCTTTATTTATATATACACATCTTTTGTCGTTCAAAATAAAATAAAATAAAATAGATTTACAATGAAATATGCTCTATATTTATAGGGTGATGATAGCTGCTTCTTAAAGACACCTAATTAAAGAAAAATCAATTCTTAATAATGAAAAAAATAAAGTAACTTACAAAAAAGATTGATATCTAAATAAAACATAGATGCTAATTAAAATAAAAATTCATGCCGAGAATTATTAACATTTATATTTCTAGATGCCAAACAATCATTTACCCTCCTACAAAACAACAATCCAAACACCCCTCTTGTATTTTTTAATTTCCAGTCTGCACCACAAAAAGACATCGCTTTCATCTTGATGTGAATAGAAACTTATTTTTCAAAGTTCCCATAGCTTTTACAAGTATGATACACTTGGTCAACGTCTACCCCATTCTTCACGCCTTCATGGTAGTCACCTCTATTATATTCATTATTGGTTAAAAGAGCAATTTTGCCACTAAAAACATAACAAAAGAGTTTATTTGCCACTAATCTTTTTATCAACCCTTATTTGCCACTAAACATTCACCATTAGAGCATATTTGCCATCCATCCATTTAGCTCACTTGTTACTAGGCATAATTGGGTTCGACTCGGCCTCATGTTGTATCTTGATAAGTCTAAATGGCAAGTGATGTACGCGAACTAAATTACTCACGGTATATATCCTGCCAAAATTAGAAGATGAAGGGACTCTACGAGGGTGTAGAAGTAGGGATGGCAAAAAAACCCGAACCCGAACCCGAACTAATTAGGGTGAGGCAGGTCATGCTAATCGGGTGATGGGGCCGGTTTGGGGCTTAAACGGAAATTTTAATCGGGTTTGGAGCGGAGAGCGGGGACTCCTCGCCCCGTCAAAATTAACGGAATATTCTTAATGTTAATTCACTAAGTACCTTAAATACGCATTTAGAAAACTTTAATGGCAAATATACATTTATTTTATTTTTTAGTGGCAAATAAGGGTTTTTAAAAAGATGAGTGGCAAATAAACTCTTCTGACATATTTTCAATGGCAAAATTGATCTTTTAACCTTCATTATTGCTTAAACATCTTAATTCAACATTAACAAAAATTAGATATTTTTGTTCACATATCTTAAACCCTGAATGTAGATCACTGCAAGAATACTCGTGAACTGCGAAGGCGTTCACAAAACAGACGCGGTTGGTGCTATTAAGGCATTAATGCCCTGTTATCATCTTCTTCTTTTTTTTTTTTTTTTTTTTGAAAGGTGAATTTCGTTGAAACTTCGTATCGCGATTCGACAGCGAGAGGTTTAGCTTACGTTATCTTAACCGGGCTCGCACTAAAGAGCTCCCTCGAAGTAGAAATGCCTATTCAAATACCCGATGGGGGGAAAATACCTTACTAATCCGCCCGAAGGCACGACGATTAATAAGGGTAAACTATGCCCCCTCAGACTTGAACCTGGGTATACCCAAGCCAAGCCCTCATAGAAGGACTTCCTAATATCTCAAAGTTGGCATTAGTGGAATTTGAACTTGAGACCTAAAAGGTCACCAAAGGAAGTCCCAACCACTAGACCAACTCATCATTGATTGTTATCATCGTATTTATTCACTAGAAATTAACCTTTATTAATCAATTGAACTAGACATACACCTATTTATTCACCCTATCCGAATTCTAAACCACTTACAGAACTACCCAAAGCATTTCAAGGATTTCCCAAAACGGGCTCGCAACTTATTCAGTTTGTGTCTCATATGTGGTACTCAGCCTTATAACTTTGTAATTATTGATTCTAAATTATAATGTTTTACAGGGGTAACCAATTAACAAAAAAAAGAACTTTTGCAGTCTAACCTGTGTTTATTACTAGATCAAATTTATCAGTGTAATAGTTTGTAAATGCCCTTACTGCCCCACCCTCCCAAAAAACTGCAATATGAAACAGGAGTACTTGTGTATAGCGTGTAAATTGCTAAGCAACTTCTAAATTTCTAATAACTACTATGTAGAAGAAAAACAAGGCTCTATCACATCAGCATGAAACAGGTGTCTTCTCTTTTGTTGACCAAGTATTACTTCTAAGTTCTAATAATATTTGCCAAGATTTTCCACACTTACCTCCATAATTATCACTCTGAACTTTTGTCTACCCTGAAACAATGGCAGGCGAAAATACATTCTTCGTCATCATTTTAATTTTCTTTTACTGCAATAATCCTTGTTATTCAGAAACAGATACTTTACAGCAAGGTCAAAAGCTCAAGGACTGGGATTATCTGGTTTCATCAAACAGAATCTTCAGTTTAAAGTTCTTTGGCTTTGGCACTACCATAAGCCCTTATCTAGGAGTATTTTACAATAGAAGTTACGATGATGGCTACTAGGGGTGTCAGTAGGGTCGGGTTGAGCCGACCCGAACCCGAACCCGATAAGCCTTATCGGGTCGGGTTAAATCGGGCTGAAAAAGCTTATCGGGTTAGTTTCACCCGAACCTAGGGGTGTTCATCGGTTCGGTTCTCGGTTAATTGGTTTATTCGGTTCGGGTTGTTCGGTTAAAAAAAAATTTTGAGTCATAACCGAAAACCGAACCGAACCGAAAATATTTGTGACCGAACCGAACCGAAGTTCGGTTCGGTTATGGGTCAAAACCGAAAACCGAAATTTTGTACTTGAATATTGAACAACATTTATATTTGCTCTAATATTGAACCATAACAGTCTTGCATACACATATTGATATGTATGTCAAATGATTAAACCTAGAGAATAGAACATACATCATCCAGATACATAAACTTTCCTAAGAAATAACTAATCATAGCACATGACCCCATGACGGTATGCCAAAATATATGCAAAACGACATACCTAGACAAGTTTTAACATCTATTGAACACAAAATACCCTAACATCATAGGACCTAGGGTTAGTCAAGTTATATTTTTTTAATTAATATATAAAAAATATTAAATATTAATTATAATTCGGTTTTCGGTTCGGTTCGGTTGTCAATATGCTAAACCCATAACCGAACCATAAACCGATTAAAATGTTCGGTTCGGTTCGGTTAAGAATTCGGTTCGGTTATTTTCGGTTAATATATGTTCACCTTTTTGCACCAAAAAAAAAATAATAATAATTCGGTTCGGTTATTTTCGGTTCGGTTCGGTTCGGTTTCGGTTTTCGGTTACTGCGGATATTACCCGATCCATGAACACCCCTACCCGAACCCGATAACCCGACATTGTTATCGGGTCGGGTTAGGGTTAGAAAATTTTTGTTGTCGGGTTATCGGGTCAACCCGACAAGACCCGACAATCATTATTTAGTTCTATTTTTTTTACTGATAATGTTGTAATGTTTAGATTAAATCACAATAGTGTAAAGTAAACTGAGTTCAACACATCTATTTGCTAAGACCAAATAGAACTATGACTGCAAATGAAATGAATCAAACATATAAACGTACTAATTAGCCAAATGCATTTCATACTGTGACAGTTACATAAGTATTCTTTTTTTAATGAGAATTCATATGTTTGGAGCCTAAATATTTGACTACAGACGACACTTTAACAAAGCTTTCTTAATTTAAGTAAATGCAAGTTGGCGATTGTTTAAAAGAGATGACAACATTTGCTATAATCATGTACACTGTCGTTTTTGAAGATAATATGCAGCAAGTTCACTACAAGTCTTAGCAATACATCCCCAATCAAAACATTATCAAATACCATGAGTTTTTTACAACATTCAAAATACACAAACTTTACACAAAATCCAAATTACCCCAAACTTTATATTTAAAAAAAAAATGTAAATACCCAAAGTTTATACAAACTACAATTACCCAAAATTATACAAAAACAGTACATCCAAACTTTATAAAACTATCTGACTTTATACTTTATGAAAAATCCAAATACATTAACTTTACACAGAATCTAAATATCAAAAACTTAAACAAAATCAAAACACCCAAACTTTGTACATACTTAATCGGGTCACCCGATAACCCGAATCACCCGACCCGACATAACCCGACCCGACATAACCCGACCCGACTACCACCCGAACCCGATAACCCGATTCCTTATCGGGTCGGGTTGCGGGTGAGTTTTTAAAAAATCCAAACCCGACTCAACCCGACCCGACAAACCCGATAACCCGACCCGATAACACCCCTAATGGCTGCTACTAAGACAACAACCGTAACAAAATCAGATACCGTTATTCGGACAACAACGATGGCGACGACTACCATAAATCGGCAGTTTGGGTAGCAAACAGAAACAATCCGATCCCAGATTCATACGGCAATCTTATGATAGATGTTCATGGAAAGCTAAGCCTTTTATCCAGAGAAGCCACTGTTCTTGATCTCTTCAGTCCTACTTTGGTAAAACGTAATGCAAGTGTCACACTATTGAATTCTGGAAATTTGGTACTGCAAGAACTGTTTCCAGATGGGTCTGTTAAGAAGGTTTTATGGCAAAGCTTTGATTACCCAACAGACACGCTTCTACCAGGAATGAAACTTGGAATTAATCATAAGACTGGGCATAGATGGTCACTCACTTCTTGGCGGAGCGAACAAATGCCAGCCGATGGGGCTTTTACTTTAACAGGAGACCTCAATGGCACAAATCAAATGGTCATCCTGAGACGAGGAAATACCCACTGGCTAAGTGGACTATGACAGAATGGTCAATTCAAAAACACTGATCTAGAATCTTCTGGTTCAGATGTCCGACTTTACTATGTCTCTAATGAGACTGAGCAATCGTTCACATATTTAACAAAAACATATGATTCATTACCAGCTCTGAGGATGCGTATGGATGGTCGGCTTATGGGTACAACTCTAAATTTAGATGTTCGCTGCCACTTGATCAACCACCCTCCTGGTTGTGCTGAAGATGAATTTGAAAAATTAAATTGCAGGAAAGATTATTACCTAACATCAAATGATTACGATTATATTTACGCGGACGAGTATGTATATGATGAAAGCTATAACTTGACATTGGATGATTGCAAAAAAATATGTTGGAGCAATTGTTCTTGCAAGGCCTATACTTATGCAACCAAAAACAAGGCAGGCTGCAAAACTTATGCTCAAAAGACATATGATTATTCAGCAGCCCAGGAAAAATACTACACCATCGTGTATCGTGGAGGTTAGCAACTTTATTACTATTTATGCTTTGATAAATATAGAAAAGAATCAGCCTTGTTACTATATACTCTGTATATGAACTTCTACTTCCTCTATAATGAATAATGTTTGTGACACAAGCTACCCGCACACTCTGTTTGTAGGTCTGCCACCCCTACTTATACAACATGTTAGGGTCCATCCGTTTCACGTAGAGTCTCTTAAGCATTATTCACTATGTTGTTTCGTAGATACTGCAGGCAGAACTCATTGCTATTATAAATGAAAGCATCCCAAAGTAACATGTAGAGAACCAAATGGCACGGGTTTGTGTATTCATATAACTAGATGTCCCATATTTAGTACGCTGGCCAGATCCAAGTTGGCGCTGTGCATAAATCTGTGGAATAGTGATGACAGTTGTTGTTGAAACGATAATCTATAAGAAAAAACTTTGAAATATCCCAATGTTTCTTCATTAATTTGCTGTATTTGCGAGTGTCCACCAAACTTGTAATACTTCACCGTTTGCGAGTGTCCACCAAACCCTTTCTTCAAATATCCCAATGTTTCTTCATTAATTTGCTGTATTTAAGAACAACCTGGATGCATAAAATCTTTCACCGGTGTCGTAATAAGTTTCAAGTTATTGTCCCTTGAGATAATAATAACTGCACATTTGATAAGCCATTAATCTCTTGCCTTGAGCTATCCTCAATATAGATCATCATTTTTTTCTATTAATATTTTTATGTCAGTCGCCTTTTGTTTTGGATGGCGAAAAATAAAACCTGTCCAATGTAGCCAATAAACATAACCAAAGCAGAACCAAAATGACAAGAACTGTTCGGGCCTTTGGGCTCTAGATTTTCTTAGTATAAAAACAGTATAAGCTAGCATTTTCTGCAAATAATTTTAACAATTTATGCAGAGATTGGGGTGAGTAAGGCCTGGATTGGGGTGATTGTTATGATTGTACCGTTACTTCTAGTCCTATCATGCTATTTGGCATACAAGAAGCTTGATGTTAGAGGTATCACATTCTTTCTCCATTATTCATACAAAACAATAGTCATGTATTTTCACGATTTCAAGACCTGGTCAATATGATACAGCTATCATGCTTTCCATCGTGATAGTCTTACAAAAACTTGACGAATCAAGAATTTTCTCCATGGACCAGATGTTACATATTGTATCATTTATGCTTACCATCTAACCACATTTTCTTTTTAGGGAAAGCTAAAAAGATAAAAAAGCTGTTGCTGCATCAGATGAGGCGCTTCTACAATTATGTACGAAGAGATAAGAATTTCAACGCTGAGGTGCATTATTTCACCTTTCAAAGCATCTCATCTGCAACAAGCAGTTTCTCAAACACCAATAAGCTAGGAGAGGGGGGTTTTGGAGCAGTTTATAAGGTAAAATTTCGAAAACACTGGTTAAGAAGATTTCAAATAAAACCTCACGTGATGGATTTGGCAGGGGAAATTAGCTGATGGGCAAGAGGTTGCAGTGAAACGACTTTCAAAAAGCTCTGGACAAGGAATCAAGGAGTTTAAGAATGAAACTGAGCTCATTGCCAAACTTCAACACACTAATCTGGTCAAGCTTATAGGGTGTTGCGTAGAAAAGCAAGAAAAAATCCTTGTATATGAGTACATGCCTAATAGCAGCTTGGACTTCTTTCTATTTGGTAAGATCTAACACTTGATAAATTCTCTATATTACTTGGATTTTTCTTAATTGCTGCTACTGATTTACTAATAGATGCTAGCAAGAAAGGATTACTAGATTGGAATAATCGCTTTGTAATCATTGACGGCATAGCTCAGGGACTTCTATATCTACATAAGTTTTCAAGATTGAGGGTAATCCATAGAGATCTGAAAGCAAGTAACATTTTGCTAGATGACTATTTGAAGCCAAAAATATCAGATTTTGGCATGGTTATTTGGGATCAACGAGTCTGAAGCAAATACAAGTAGAGTTGTTGGAACACGGTCAGTCCAAAACTTGTCTTGTGTCAGCACGAGTTCCTATATACTATCTCACATATGCTAACTCTTGATTTTATATTCAGTGGTTATATGCCGCCAGAGTATCTGATAGAAGGCACTGTTTCAACAAAGATAGATGTCTTTGGTTTTGGTGTTTTGTTGCTTGAGATTATAAGCAGCAAGATGAACCATGGGAGCTATGATGCAGAGCATCCACTCAACCTTCTAGGGCTTGTGAGTTAATCATTCCTAAGGCTTATTTTCCTATCACTTGAGACATATTACTGGTTTAATGGAAACTACATATATGTATATAGGCATGGGAATTGTGGAACGAAGGCAGAGGTTTGGAATTGATGGACCCAACACTGGAAGATTCATGCACTCCGAAAGAAGTAATGACATGCGTTCATGTGGGTCTCTTGTGTGTTCAAGATCATGCTACAGACAGACCTACCATGTCTGAAGTTGTTTCTATGCTTGCTAATGAAAATATGCATCTACCTGAGCCAAAACAACCAGCATTTTTCATCGAGAGGGGTGAGCCCCACAGGCACCAACAGATGATAGTTGAAGGAAAGGATCCGTAAACGGGCAATCCATTTCAATTGTTGTGGCAAGCTAAAAGGCACCATGAATTCGGTGACCTATCAGACAATAATTATATTGATAACTTATAAACAAGGGAGATAGTCTGTTTTATAAATTAAATCTTCTGTTGACCCAGTGAAACATTATATAAAGGTTAGAAAGTTGAGTCAAGAAAGTTGCTAAGAGTTTCAATAACAAATTAAAGGTATTATAATTTTTCATCCAGCTTAGCTACACGGTTATCCGATGGTCACCTGTGTTGTTTTAATACTTAATTAAGTATAATAATTTTTAAAAAATCATTATATTAATTAATTAGAAACAGAAAGAAAAAAATACATGAAAATACATTGTCTGCATATCTATACAATTTGAAAGACTGTCCTCATTTCTATATGATTTTGACTGCTTACCCATCCATTTTTTAATACGTAATGACATTTCTGTTAGTGCCAAACAAGTTTGGCCATGCCAACACTTAAGTTTGGGGACTCAAACAAACAAACTGTGATAGCATGTAGATAGGATTTGTTCAGATTCTTCATATTAAAAATGTTTGTGGAAAAATATATAAAATAATTGAACAGATCGATGCAATAAATTAGGTACCACATCAAAGATTTTGTTTTGGGGACAAAGGTTTAACTCTATTATTCGAATTATCTGTTGGTTAGACATCACTTGATTTGGACCTATTAAGGAGTTACACCGACTCCTGACTCCGTTCTGACACTCACATCACCATATCAGGCATCTGACATACCTTACCTTCAATAGATGATGTTGCTTACACGCTTAGAAATTTCAAGCTCGCAATCACCAGCAATGAGTGTAGCTGGAATGTAAGCCCCCTACAGTCCAACTGTATAGATCAGTAGGCAGGGTTAGTCATCAACACGATGATGTCCACATAATGAAAGCATATGAACTAATCAAATCATTAAAACCAGCTACCAGAAGGAAATATATACCTTTACATATTTCGGATACCTAAATAACGCATAAGAGGCATCTATGGTGTCATGTAGATCGGAAGATCATCATATTCACAATTAGAGTATAATTTATGTTTTATTTGGAGGACTGGGTCCCTTTTTGTGTGGATACTATGATTCTTATATCCCAAACGTACCTTCCATTTATACTTGTATTAATGACCATGTACATCTCTATATACTTCTGTTCCCTAGCTTTCTGTTTTTTCTAACTATAAAAATTAGTGGATGCTAATATCCATTATGATTGTTATATTCATTGTCAATAGTTAAAGGTCACTAATGCGAGACGACAAGAGAACTAAATCCCCAAACCATTAGATAGTGTTTGGATTTTTTTTTTTCCTGTATGAAGCTTGTGTAGTTGTGTATTGTGTGCAATATAGTATGCAACTCCTGGTCCATAATTGGGCACCTAATAAACCAACGGTATACAATTGGGTAAAAAGCTTTGGAAAGACATCAACATTTGGCGCGGAGCTTTTTGAGGTGATGAGCGGTGAGCAATGAGCTCTTTTTGATTTTTATTGTTCGTTTGTCAAAGGAGTGGTGAGCTTCGCGATTTTTTTGGAATGCTCATTTTTCCAATGTTTCTTTAAGAAGATGTGAGCGGTGGGCGGTGAGCTGTGGCTACTGCTCATAGCTACTTTTACCAAACACACCCTACAACTAGAACGTGAAGAATGGGGCACACAAACAAAGTACTTACCCAAAAAAAAAAAAGGGGGGGGGGGGGGGGGGGGGGGGGGGGGGGGATGCCTAATTCTATTGACCAAGTCTATTGTAAAAAAAGGTGTAGGAAATTTGAGTCAAAAAAACAGTTGCCAGCAGACTTAATAATAACAATACTTTTCAACCCAAAACAAGATCAGAAAATACCATCCCACACCTACCTTGAAACAATGGTAGAGAGAAGTATATACCTGATGAGTGTGTAAATACTCATCATTTTATACCCATATAAGAGACAAAAATGACCTAAAACACCCAAATAGACCATATTATACTGCAAATATTCTTGGTTTGTGTTTTTATGTGTTTCAAGTACAAAAGGATCGAAAACAAGGCAGAACAGGCAAAAACCGAGCACAATACTGGAAAGACGTGAAAAGCCGAGGACGGGGAAGGAAATTATGAGTTTGGACCGGGAAATTGATCAAGATGTTAGAATCAACCTTCATGAATACCAAGTTGTCAAAATTGGCCCTTGTGAATAAATTTCAGATTTGGCACATACGGTCCCTGAACTTTCAGATTTTACAAACTTGGTCCCTAAACTTATCCCATTTCAAGTTTAAATCCCATAAACCTAATAAATCCCTTAACCCAAAATAAATACAACCCAATCCCATTAATCCTAACCCTATCCAACCCACTAAGCCCAACTAATAAAAAAGCCCACAACAAATTAAACCCATCCCGTTTTTATTTAACACCTAAAGTCAAACCGGTCAACCCTTCCCTTATCCCTTCCAAAACCAAAACCCGCCTTAACCAAAACCATGTCCTCTCCTGACAAAACCCCCCTCCTCACCTTACCTCTTTTTCTGCCACACGCAACTTCCTCCCCCCTCCTATGGCTAGCACTTTGTCACGAGATACCCTTCACGTGCTCAGAAAAAGTTAAATACCCACATGCCAAGTTTCCCGCCAAAATGGCACTCAACGATCCAGATTGAATTGAGGTCATCCAACGATTGGGAATTGTTCAGGAAAGTCAAAGGACTTTTGGGAGTGTTATTTAAAGAAGAAGAAGTCAAAGAGATAGATTTGTCACTGTATATAGACCAAATTCGTAGTGTAGGTTTTTAGATAAAATTCAGTTAAGTTTTATTGTCGATTTAAATTCAGTCAAATGTAACCTTCAATTCAGTTTATGTTTAATTTCAAGAATCTTGTTCTAATTTCGTTGTAATTTCAAGTTTAATGTTAATTCAAAAATCAGTGTGTTAAAGTATTGTTATGCAAAACCCTTTCAAGTTTCCATTTCTGTCCAAACAAGCTTGTATGAGCTTATTGTAGCTTTAGAATAAGTTCTCTTGTTTTAATTCAGTGTTAAGTTTAATTTTCCAAAAAGTCAACTGTGAAAGTCAAAGAAGCAGTTTGAAGAATAAGCTATCTTGGAAGGCTTATTGGGTATTTTTGGCTTATTTAAATAGCCTGGGTTGTGAGTTGTTTTTGAGCTCATTAATTCATTTTCATCCTGCATTCACTTGTGAGTATCAAATCTCATGTTTAGCTTCTTTTTCTGCTTAATTTAATTCAGCTTATATTATTGCTTATTTGTCTTTTGTTTCTGCTTTTTTAGATATTAATTAGCTTAGTTGATCTTAGTGTAGAGTAATCTTGGCTTAAATTATCATATTGTAGTGTAATTTGCAAATTCAGTTTTTACAGGAGTGTTTGGATCAGTGTGTACTCCTGTGTTTCAGTTTGTGTAGAGTAGTGCTTATAGTTTAGTTAACTCATTTTAGGCTAAGTTAGTATAGCTTTTTCATAAAATCTATAAGATAATAGTTTAAAAAGTCAAAATCAGTTTCAATTTATTTTTTTTGCATAATAGTTAGCATATCAGTTAGTTTAATCACACATATAGTTGCAATAGTTGTTAATCTAGCTTAAATCATTCATATTATAGCTTATTTCATCATATATAATCAGTTGGAATCATTCAAAATCCATCTAAGTCAAAATAGATAAAACTGCAAAAAGTCAAAAATAGGGGTTAAACTCAGTTTCTTACTGCTGATCTAAGCCTATTTCTGGCTTATCCAGTTGGGCTTGGGCCCTGATTTTTGGGTTACAATCAGTTCACATAACTAGCTTGTAGTTCAATATCTGGTATTTAAGTTTTTAGCTTATTAGATAGCTTATTGTAGCCTGCAAGTTCCCCCTTTTTGCCCTGTTCTCTGTCTGCACTCAGCTTTTTCTGGTTTCATGCACCTGATCTAGTGCTTAATTGGATAAGCTATTGTGGATATAAATTGGGTATTTTAATTTTTAGTGTAGCCTGTAGTACTAGGTATCTTTTGCCCCCTTTAGTTTTCATTTTCTGGCTTATTTGAGTGCTTAATATTGGTCTACAAGTAGGGTAGTTAGCTGCTTTTTCTGTCTTATTTTGTGTAACTGTGCAGTAGCTTAAACTGCTTATTTCATAGTGCTTATTTGTTATTTTTCAGTTGTTTTAAATCTCATTTAGTGTGTTAATCAGTTTCTGAGATTTTGGTAATTTTTAGTTAACTATAGCTTATTTTTAGCTTATTTGTATACTGCTTATTTGTCCTATTCTGCTTATTAGGTTTAAGTAAGCCCTGCTTTTATTTTTTCTAGCTTTTAAATTTAATTTTAGATTTACTCAGAATTTTCCAGATTTTTCTGTTTTCATTTTCTATTTTTAAATCATTTAAATAGTTTTATTTAGTTTTAAATTCATATTAATTAATTAAAAAGTCAAAAAAATATTTTTCTTTTTCCCAAAATTTTCTTTTATCATTTAGAATGTAGGAAAAATAGTTTGGTTCCTGTGGAGTTAATATTTCTTAGTTTTGACGTTTTTAGGTTCGTTCTCAGTCCCCTTTTTTTTATAATTCGCGTTTTTAAGTTTTTTCTTTTACGTTTTTAATCACGTATCCTTTAGATTATCGTTTTCTTTGTTTATTAAATCGTTTTTATTTTATGTTCACTTATCTTAGTTTAAAAACCCAAAATCCCACTTTTATTCACCATTCAGCACACGCAATCACAATTCGAGATCACAAATTCCATTCACGCCTTCGTTGGGGATAACGACCCGGAAATACAACTTCCATTGTATTCCTTGGATATATTTATGTATTGATTCCAGCGAATCCATACCTCATTCTCATCCTCACTTCATCTTGCTATTATTACAGCAACCCCTGTTACTCACAAACAGATACCTTACATCAAGGTCAATTACTCAAGGATTGGGATGAACTGATTTCATCAAACAACGTCTTTAGTTTGAAGTTCTTTGGCTTCCACACTACCATAAGCCCTTATTTAGGGATATTCTACAATGAAAATGACAAGGATAAACTCAAATATCGTTATCAATATGACTCCTATAATAAGGCAGTGTGGGTGGCAAACAGAAACAATCCAATCCCGGATATATATGGTAACCTCATGATAGATATCCATGGAAAGCTCAGCCTTTTATCTAGTGGAGGCACTGTTCTTGATCTATTCAGTCCTACTCTTGTGTTGCGCAATGCCAGTGTTACACTGTTGGATACTGGAAATTTGGTACTGCGAGAACTGTGTGCTGATGGGTCTGTTAAGCAGGTTTTATGGCAAAGCTTTGATTATCCAACAGACACACTTCTACCTGGGATGAAGCTTGGAGTTAATCTCAAAACAGGGCATAAATATTCACTTACTTCTTGGGCAAGCAATCAGTTACCAGCTCATGGGTCTTTTACATTAACAATCGACCCTAATGGCACAGGTCAACTGGTCATCCTGAGGCGAGGGAACATCCACTGGAAGAGTGGACCTTGGCAGAATGGTCAGTTCAAAAACTCACATTTACTATCTTCCAGTCCAAATGTCCGCCGCTACTACATTTCTAATGAAACCGAGCAATCCTTCACATATCTAACAAAAACGTATGATTTACTTCCATCTTTGAAGATTTATCAAGATGGTTTTCTTCGGGGTTCGACTCTAATTTTAAATGTCTTGTGCACCTCGACCAATGAGCCTGGTTGTGCTGAAGAAAACTATGATACTTCAAAATGCAGGAAGGATTGTTACTTTACTTTAACAGATGACTACATCTATGCGGATGAGTATGTAATTGATGAAAGTTATAAGTTAACTTTAAATGATTGCCAAAGAATATGTTGGGGAAATTGTTCTTGTGTGGCCTATGCCTATACAACCGAAAACAAGGCAGGATGCAAGACTTACGGTCAGATTATATACAATCCAGCAGAAGCTCCACATCACCCATACACAGATTATTACGTCATTAAACATCTTGGAGGTCGGTAAATTTACTACTCTTGATGCTTACAGTAATAAATATGTACACTTAAAAAGATAAGCCGTTAATATTTTACGTTGCGCTATCTTTATTATACATTATCTCTTTTTATTCCTATTTAATTTCAACCTATATCTGCTACTGTGGAGAAATAGTTAATCACGTCCAGTAAAACCAATAAACATAACCAGTAGTCCGGGACCAAGCCAAACTATACAAGAATGGTTAGTTTTTCAGTTCAAGTTGTTTTTTGTATATGAAAATTTATATGCTACCATTTTCTTCATATACAGAAAAGAAGATGGAGAAAAAGACAGCGACAAAAACAATCTGGATTGGGTGGATCTCTGTGACTGCATCTGTAGCTCTACTTCTATCATGCTATTTGGCATACAAAAAGCTAGATGTTGGAGGTATATCAACCTCGCCTTATTACTTAATTCATATAAAATGAAAAAGTCTCTTATCTTCCTAGATTTCAACTAGTGAAAAAGATCCAAGTATCATTAATGCTAACCTATGACCAATAATTATCTTAAAAAAAGTAAATTCTTTGTGTTAATACGTACTCGGGTTCGTTGAGATGGATTAAAGGATATTTTAAGTTATGACAGTTCAGAGATAGTTGAATCCTGTGTACTTGAATACATTAATGAATTAGGGGAACCCTAAAGAAGCTAGCGCAAAAGTTGCTACTAGTAGTGTTACAAAGACCTGCTTCAAGACCTTTACCTTTAGTGGCCGTACATTTTGTGACCATCTCTAACCATCTACCAAATATTTTATATCTTAATAATTCAGAAAAAGCCAAGAAAATCCAAATGTTGTTGCTGCAATGGCGGAGACACGTCTATAATAGTTACCTACAAAATGATAAGACAATGAACACTGACCTGCATTATTTCACCTTTCAAAGCATCTCCTCTTCCACCAACAATTTCTCGAGAACTAATAAGCTAGGTGAGGGGGGTTTTGGAGAAGTTTATAAGGTAAACTCTCAAACACACTCCAATTGAGACGATTTCACATTAACGCTCATGTGATGGATTTCACAGGGAATATTAGTTGATGGTAGGGAGGTTGCTGTGAAACGACTTTCAAGAAACTCTGCACAGGGGGTCAAGGAGTTTAAGAACGAAACAGAACTTATAGCCAAACTTCAGCACATTAATCTTGTCAAGCTTCTAGCCTGTTGCATTGGGAAGCAAGAGAAGATCCTTGTATATGAGTACATGCCTAATCATAGTTTAGATTTCCTACTATTTGGTAAGATGTAAGACTTCATATATTCTGTAACTTGGTATTTTCTTTGGTTGCTGCTACTCATTTCTTATTAGATCCTAGGAGGAGAGGTCTACTGGATTGGAATGATCGGTTTGTAATCATTGACGGCATTGCTCAAGGACTTCTATATCTTCATAAGTTTTCAAGGCTGAGGGTGATCCATAGAGATCTGAAAGCCAGTAACATCTTGCTAGATAGTCACCTGAAGCCAAAAATATCAGATTTTGGCATGGCTAAGTTATTTGGTATCAACGAATTCGAAGCAAATACAAGTAGAGTTGTTGGAACGCGGTGAGTCCTTAACTTGTCTTGGCTAAATAAAATCTCAGAAATATAAACTCCCAAACACTAATTTTCAATGTGATATCTAGTGGTTACATGTCACCAGAGTATATGATGGAAGGCACTGTTTCAACCAAGATGGATGTCTTTGGTTTTGGTTTTTTGTTGCTTGAGATTATAAGCGGTAAGATGAATCATGGGAGCTACGATACGGAACACCCACTCAACCTTCTAGGACTTGTAAGTTAATCCTAACTAAGACTTGTTTTTATCACATGAGACATACTAAAGATATAATTATAAATGTTTATTTTATATATAAGCATGGGAATTGTGGAATGAAGGCAAAGGTTTGGAACTGATGGACCAAGTACTGGAAGATTCATGCACTCCTAAAGAAGTAATGATGTGCATTCATGTGGGTCTCTTATGTGTTCAAGATCGTGCCATAGACAGGCCTACCATGTCTGAAGTTATTTCTATGCTTACTAATGAAAATATGCATCTATCTGAGCCAAAACAACCAGCATTTTTCATTGAGAGGCGTGAGACAGGGGCACCAAGAGATGTCAATTTAGAAAAAGGATCCGTAAATGGTCAATCAATTTCAATTGTAGTTGCGAGATAGAAGAAAGCAAAAGCGCGATACTTACTATCATTACTTAGCATGTCGTGTGTTCTAATGAGTCAGAGAAAAAGTTGATTTTGAGACCTCTCTGGTATTTATTATTTGTAACTTCTAAATTTTTTCCTTTTCTTGTGATGAATAAATCTAATTATCATGTTTTTTTTCTTTTTTCTTTCCTTGTGATGGATAAACCTCTATATATTCATTGTTTTTTAGATACAAAATTCCAAACAATAATTTTAAACCTTCATAACATATACATGAACCTGATGGTATGCATCATATTCACATTAATCCATAAATCAAAGAAAAGTATATAAAATCCGACCTGCTTTTTCATAATAGCACACCAACAAATGAACTATAGATTAAAAGTATCAACCAAAATGGGAAGATAAGCAAAGCAGATCTTTAAACAAAATATGACAATGGTGTAATGAGGTTATTGGATCTTGGAAGTAGCTGCAGTGGTGGATTGAAAATGATGGCAATGGTAGACTGGTAGTCACATTGAAGCATCCAAAGTAAAGTTGTTTGTTATGGTTTAGAGTAAATTACAACATTGGTCCTTGTGGTTTGCATTGACCGCAGCTGGTGGTCCTTTGACCAAAAAAATTGCACTACTCAGCCTTAAGTCAGAAACGTTATGCACCGTTAGTCCCTCCATCCAACTGGCCCCACTAACTCCCAGTAACGCTCGTTAATTGTCCATGTGTGATACCCATGTGAGGGTATTTTCATCTTTTTACTCTTTCTTTCTCTATTTCATCTTCCTCTACTTATTCTTAACAACACACCCTCCACTTTCCGGCTATTTTCCGACCATTTTCCGATAACAACAAAAATCCATGATCAAACGAAATATTTTTATCAAAATATATATATTCACCACATTTACTTTATCCCCAACAAAAAACATGAAAAACATTACTCTATTACACATACTTTTCACAGTTAAATGAATCTATAAAAGCTTAGGTATATCCAATTTGAAGATGACCAAACAACCAAGAAATGTCAGTTGACCGGCCTCGTTAAACTTAGAAAATTCAAAAGGTTCCATTCATAAATATGAATGCACTGAAAAAGCATCAGCATCATTGCTTACGTGTGTATAGGGGTCATGCGTGGCCTATTTATAACCACACCTAAAACTTTCATATCATAAAATATCAAAACAACACCTGGCGAGTCATCTGGCCCAATCGAGATCTCGTCCTGCGTGAACGAATTAATATGTCACCTTGATGGAATGAACTACCACCACTCATCTCATTCACCAATTCAAAAGCATATTCAGATCTCCATTCATCCAAGTTCCGCACATATAAAATATTTATTAAATGGCAAAAATTGCTCAATGGATTTCAAGTTGTTCTGTTGAAGCTTCAGTCCCTTTACACTATTAGAGTTAACTAGAAAGTTAATCTATTTCGTGTTATGACTAATACAATGTTTAGGATTAATTCTAACAGTTATAAAACGTGAGTATAAAAACAACAATATTTTTCAACGTTTAAATTCTTATTAGAAATAATTCCAAGAATCTATACCCAAGTGTTTTGCGGAACAAACACTTGGGATTGAATAGACAAGGGTATGGGGTGTCTCCTATCGAAACTCAAGTTTTGCTTGAGTGGTAACAATATACCCACTGAGCTATCTCAGTGAGTTGTATACTCTTTGTAGGAGAGAAGTTCCTTTGTAAAAGTTCAAGACTTTAAATATACAAAGCACACTTTAACTTCTCTCTCATCTGATCTATTTATACACAAGTAATCTAAGTATAAGTGATTAAATATAATACAAGTTGTTGAGGTTGCGTGTCTGACAATTACAAATAGTAATTGTCATTTCCAAGAACCAATAGGAAAGGGCTAATAAGACTTTGGGAGTTGTTGGCTGACACTCCATGACTTTTAGCCGCAATAGGGAAGGTTGGATCTGACAAGAGAAGAGTGTTGGGCTGACACTATTATCTTCTCAGATCTTTTCCCTATTTTTCCCGCCTTTTCTTCAGGCGTTGGTTCCTCAGTCCTTCAATCACTTTGTTGGTTGAGGAGACTGGGGTTCAGTGAGTTCTTGTCCAACACTTACTGAACCATCATCTTCTTCTTTGGCTTAAGTCCTACTCAGGGAGTACCGCCTTCCTGAGTAGTGAATCCTTCTTCTTGAATTCGCCTTAAGCATCCTGAAGATGACTCACTGAGAGGCTGTTCTCTCAGTGACTTGAATTGTTCTCGGTTTAAGTTAACACTTAGTTAATTTGTGTCCAAATCATGTTTGAAGCATTCTTGGGTTTTTCATGACCCAACAATCTCCCCCTATTTAGATATAAATTATTCCTAAGTGTTTTGATCAGATATGAGTGAGCTAAAGACTTCTACTCATACTGAATGTACTAGAATGTAAATAAGGACACTGAAATAATAAAAACATCATCTTATTGATATCATTTACAAGTCCTAACAAAACTAAGTATAAGAGAGATAGTGGTGGGTATTCAGGCAGGTCATCAGTTCAACTTGATTCCAAGGGCTTCAAGCTTGGGCTTCTTTGACTGCAGCTCATGTTGGTCAGGATGTTCATTGATTTTTCTTTTCAGGTCTTGACAAAACCTCACATTTTCAGGACTCTTGAGTGGAGAGGCCATCATTAGAAAACCAAGCATTGCTTTTATCCCTGACAAATCTATATCACTCCACCTCTGGAAGGCTTTGTCACCAAACTCATCAATGAAGAACAAACCTCTTTCAGGCTGTTCAATGACCATATTGTTCCTGAAAGGAACACCTTCAGGGAGAGCCCTATTGCAGTCAAGACCAGGAATCTTGATCTCAGGCTCAGCTTCTATCTTCTTTCTTTTCCTTGAAGAAGACTGAGAGGGAGCAGGTTGTGCAGATTCAGGAAGAAGAGATGGAATGCCAAGTTCCTGAGGTGCTGCTGCCAATCTTTCGTACCTCAGACTCAAAGACTTCATCAGATTAGGGACCACAACATTTGATTTCTTTGCTATTAATGGACCCAACTCATCCAATTCAGTGATCCCGAAGTCAGCAAATCTGAAAGGTTTATGAACATCAAAGTTTCTCATGTCAGCACCTCTGTAGACAGTGACAACGGCAGGATTGGTGTTTCTTTGAATATGAACATCAGTGATTGGTTCTGGCTTCAACCTTTCAGTCATATACCACTGATATTTCTTAATCCTATTCTGCCTGATCTCTTCAGCCCGTTTATTTCTTTCCTCCCTTTTCTGCCTGAGAGTGGTCATCTCCTCAGACTGAGCTTTCACAAAGGTCATACCACCTTCTCTTCCTGAGAGATCCTTAGCCTCAAGACCAATTTTCTCAGCCTCTTCATGAACAACCTTGATTAAGGCAGACTTGCTCGCCTTCTCTTCCTCCTTTAGCTTCTTCTTTGCTTCATCTTCCTGAAGATAAGCACTGAGTTCATCAGCTGAGAAGTGGTGAAGAACTCCATCAATTTCATATGGGATCCTGAGTGGTGATTCAGGATCCTTTGCAACCGTGATCTGTGCTGGTTGAGGCTCAGGTTCAGTGAGGATGCCTTTGCCTTTATCTTGATGGGAGGAAGAGCCTTCAGGAATCTCCCCCTCAGTGTGAGAAGGAGGTTGTTGGCTTGAGACTCCAGTGTCTTTCTCCCCCTCAACTGTTGCTTGAGCCATGGTGATAGCAAGAGTTGGAGTCACTGGAGCAGTAGGACCTTTGAAGGCCTGATAGATCTCAGTCATCATGGATTTGATGTCCGAGGTGTCTTTCTGAAGACTTGAGATCTGATCCGCCAGAGAAGCCTGAGAAGCTTCGATGCTTGACATCCTTGACCCAAGAGACCATGCCAAGGATGTTGAAGATTGTGCCCAAGTACCAAGATGTTTTTCCTGAAGACCCATGGAAGTCCTGATTGAGTCCAAGGAAGTAGTAAGACCCTGAAGCTTAGAATCCTTTAGTAAGCTGAGAAGATCACTGATTTCAGCTGACTGCTTCTGATAAGTCTCAGCAGCCTGAAGGACCTTTTCAGTGAGTACGGGGTCATCCTTGACAGCTGACTGAATAGTTCCAAGGCTGTTGGTGATGCCTTCAAGAGTAAGATTGAACTTCTGGAAATGAAGATCAATAGCTGTCAGGGAGTGTTTGGTGTATGATTGGATTTCGATCACATCATCATGAAAAGTTTCAACATCTGCCTTCAGGTTGGCATAGTGAACAGCAGCTTCAGTGTGATGATCAAACATCTCATCAGTGAGACCAGTGAAAAGAGCTCTGTTGGTCTTCAGTAGGAATTTGACCAATGTTCTTTCAGTGAGGGGAAGAGAGTTATCATACTTTTGGAGGATGTCCTCAGTACCAGAAGAATCAGAAGACTGAGAACCAGACTTTTCACTTTGGCTTGGAGATGACTGATGTGATTGTTCAGGTTGTTCAAGTTATGTATCAGTTTCCATATCCTCACCTGCCTCAAACATTTCCTCTTCACTCTCTTCCCTGAGCTCTTCATCAGACTCCATAAAAGCCTGAAAGTCCCCCATGGACTCAATACCCAAAAAATCAACCGGCTCCTCTTTATAAAAAGACTTGCCTTCGGTTTGGTCAGGTGCTGACCCCGTTGTCATAATAACTGAGTGGGTTTGCTCAGCCTGACTAGCCATAATAACTGGGGTAACACCAACCTGGCTTTTGGGGGCAGTTCCTGAGAGACTGGATCCGCCTGAGGGGTTGATGGGTTCCATATCAGCGGGTTGTTTCTTTCCCTCTGAGTCTTTGTCCCCCTTAGCACCTTCAACTACTGATGGGTGCTTTCCAGTAGTATCACTAGGTACTGATTGTGAAAGTTTGTGGACCCCCTTCCCATCAGGATTGTGCTGTCCTTCAGGGGATTTAGGGTCCTTTTCTCCCTGAGATCCTGAGGGTGATTGCTCAGGAACGTTAGCGGGATGTGAATGTTTGTGGGTCCCTTCTCAGTAAGGTAGTGCTGCCTTACCGAGGATTTAGAACCCTTTCCTCCCTTGGGAACTGATTGTTTTTTGACAGTTCCTTCATCGGGATGTGAGGGGGTGTGGGTCCTCTTTCCAGTAGGGTGGTGCTGCCCTACCGAGGATTCAGGACCCTTTTCTCCCTTGGGTACTGATTGTGATTTATCAGTACCTTCATCGGGATGTGAGGGGGGAATGCTTCCTGATTCCTCTGACTTGTGTGTGTTAGTTGAACCATGTGGAATGGGTGCGCCCGAGGTCACTGAGGATGATTGCTCAGTGACTTCTGTTGGCCTTTGTTTTGAGGTCAAGAGGGTCTTAGAAATGGGTGTCTCAGAGGTCTCAGCCTTTTTCAACCTCTTTTTAAGGTTGAGTTGGTTTTGAGGATCAGTCTCAGTGGCGAGTGGCTTGGGTCTAACCACCTGGCTGGACTGACCCTTCTTTGTCTTCTTCACCTTTTTGGTCGGTGAAGGAACTGGAGAGATAGCATCATTACCCTGAATGACTGATTGCATGTATTCAGTCAGGGCAATATGTGTAACCTCACTGATGCTACTAGTGAAGTTTGACTTGTGCAGGACGTCAGGCTTCGTACCTTCTGCATCAGTCCTCACATAGTCAGAACCAAGTAGGTCCTGAAGCACACAGGAAACAAATCTAGGATAGGACATATGCCTTTGCCTATGTTTTCCTGAGAGCTTAGCAACAAGGTCTCGGAAGATTATTCCTCCGATGTCTATTTTTGTACCCTCAAGGAGACTGAACAACATCAATTGTTGTGATGAGTTCAACTGCTCCGTAGAGGATTTATTTCCACCCAGGACCTGAATGACAAATGTCATCAGTATCCTCCAAATAGGGTGGAACCATGTTTTGACTCATGGGGTGCAAGAAAGATCAGTTCATTCTTTATGTCCTGATCAGTAGGGTTGGGTGAAAAGGCTTCAGCAAAGTCAAGGCCTGTGGCTTTGATGAATGCTGAGTAGTCAAAGGAGAGGGTTCTACTCCCATTCATCACCGTGAAGGTGATGATTGACTCTTTGGTGTCTTTGGGGCTGGTTGCCACAGCCGTACACCAGAATTCCCTCAAATAGTCATGGTAGATGACTGAGGGGGTGTGGGTGAAAGCCTTTGCAAGAAAACAATTACGAAGATATTTCATAACGTTCTTGTAGGCTGGGTAGATTTGTGGATATGAGAAATTTCCCACCACATTGTTTTTGGTTAGGTCTACACCCTCCAATGTGAAATCCACATTAGGAGCGTATTTCACAGCTTTAGAAGAAGCCATTTGTGGGTAAGTCTGGGTTTGACTAAGGTTAAAGGGATTCTAAAGCTTAAGAATGCACACACAATTTGTTTTTGAGAATTAAAAATGGCAGAGTTTTGCTTAAGATTCTATAAAAAACATGTGTATGTATTCTTCTGGTTGGGGTATTTATAGGAAAGTGGAGATGGGGGTGTTTTGGTCATTTAAGCAATCTTAATTTATTCAAAAAGAATTATTTGGAAATTGTTTTGAATAATATGTTTTGGGATCCGCATTTAATGCCAACACTCCACTTTTCTGGTTTGGCGCAACAGTCGAAGTGAACAGTTGAGCAGTTCTGCAAAAGTGCAACTTGCAGAGATGAGTCATCACATATTTGAAATATGATTGAAGAGGCATTTAATGCCAAGTGGGAATGTGGTGGCCCAGAGGTGGAAGCCAGAAAGGCAAAAAGAACAATTATTCTTGAATTAAATATGTGTTCAGTTACCAACCTCGGACATTTACTAACTAGATACTTAGAGCATTTAAGTCAGTATTTAATGTCCTTTTCAGGGCCCTGAATGACTCTTCATTCAGTGATAGGTTTTTCAGGGACTTGGGATTAGTCACTGATGATTCAGGAAAATGGAAAGATTCCTGAGAAGCAAGGATTCAGGAACTTGGGTTTAGTTCCTGAGGTTGAGGATTCAGTGAATTAATTCACTGACGAACACATTGAGTCAGGGACCTGAGATTTTAAGAATTTACACTTCAGTTGGTAAGAATTAATCAGTTGACTGATTTTCTATATCCAACATTCCTAATTCAGCTTTCAGTCTTGTGAAAGTTGGTTCATCCAAAGGTTTGGTGAAGATATCAGCTAACTGATATTCAGTAGGAATGAAGTGTAATTCAATGTCACCATTCATGACATGGTCCCTGATGAAGTGATATCTGATATCAATGTGTTTTGTTCTCTGATGAAGAACAGGGTTGTTAGAGATTGCAATTGCACTTGTGTTATCACAAAAGATGGGTACCATCTTGTACTGAATTCCATAGTCACTGAGTTGACTTTTCATCCAGAGTACATTTGCACAACAACTAGCTGCTGCAACATATTCAGCCTCAGCTGAGGACAAGGCAACTGATTGTTGCTTCTTAGCACTCCAACAGACTAATTTCCCACCAAGTATTTGGCAAGAGCCTGAGGTGCTTTTTCTGTCCATGTTGCATCCAGCATAGTCAGAGTCTGAGTATCCTTTGAGATCAAGTCCTGAGCACTTTGGATAGTATAATCCAAGGTTAGGAGTGCCCTTTAGGTACCTGAATATCCTTTTCACAGCAGTGACATGAGATTCTCTTGGGTCAGATTGATATCTGGCACATAGACATACTGAGAATTGGATATCAGGCCTTGATGCAAGTAGATACATCAGTGATCCTATCATTCCTCTAAAGAGAGTTTGATTTACTGGTTTACCAGTTAGATCAGGACCAAGGTTGTTTGGGGGAACCATGGGAGTTTTGACTGAGGCACAGTCACTGAGATCATACTTCTTCAGTAGATTCTTTACATACTTCTCTTGACTGATAGTGGTTCCTCTATCAGTCTGCTTGATCTGAAGACCAAGAAAGTATGTCAGTTCTCCCATCATGCTCATTTCAAACTTCTTTGCCATTAGTTTTTCAAATTGTTTGCAAAGTTTGAAACTTGTTGAGCCAAAGATGATGTCATCAACATACACTTGTACTAGTATGACATCATTATTTGTCTTATAGATAAACAATGTGTTGTCTATCTTGCCTCTGAAAAATTTGTTTTGGATTAAGAAGGCTGAGAGAGTCTCATACCATGCCCTGGGAGCTTGCTTCAGTCAATAAAGGGCTTTGTTAAGTTTACAGACATGATCAGGAGACTCATGGCTTTCAAATCCAGGAGGTTGCTCAACATAAACTTCTTCTTTCAGTGAACCATTTAAGAATGCACTTTTAACATCCATTTGGTACACCTTGAAGTTCATGTATGTAGCAAAAGCAAGGAAGATCCTGATGGCTTCCATCCTTGCTACTGGTGCAAATGTTTCCTCATAGTCAATGCCTTCTTGTTGATTATAGCCTTTGGCTACAAGTCTGGCTTTGTTTTTAATGACTATGCCATTTTCATCAGTTTTGTTTTTGAATACCCATTTCATGCCAATGACTGAGACATTCTCAGGACATTTGACCAAGGTCATTACCTTGTTTCTGTCAAATTGTTCCAGTTCATCATGCATGGCCTGAACCCAACTTGGATGTTTAAGTGCTTCTTTAATACTTTTGGGTTCAATTGTGGAAATGAAGTCCACAAATAGGCATTCATTGGATGAGGCTGCTCTTAGACTAGCAGCCATGCTCCTGGTGAGCATGCCTTCAGTAGGCTCTCCAATAATATTGACAAGTTCAATGTCCTGAGACCTAGTCCAACTTTCTTGAGGTCCTGGATAATGATTTGAACTTGTGGAGGCCTGATTGGGTAGAGGGATTGGTTCTGGAGTAGACACATGATCATTGTTTGGATCTTGAGTGTCTATCAGATCACTGAGATTGTTTGCATCTTGAGTATTTTGAATAGGCTGATTGATAACATCAGTGTGTGTATGTGCCTCAACAAACTCAGTGATGGTTGGGTTAGGTAGGTTGTGAGGGATTATGTAATAGGAGAGATTAGCATCATCTTGATACTGAGTAGAAGGATTGTTTTCAGACAGATATTCATCAGGACGATATCTTGAAGAATTATCAATTCCTATCTCTTCTACTGAGGCAGTTGAGAACCTGATTGCATCAGTGCTCTCATCAAAGGTAACATGAAATATTTCCTCAGTCTGCTGTCTCCTTGTGTTGAACACTTTGAAGGCTTTTGAGACAAGTGAGTATCCCAGGAAGTATCCATCATCAGCTTTTGCATCAAATTTCCCTAGGTGATCCTTGTGATTATGAATAAACACAGGACACCCAAAGACATGAAAGTAGCTGATGTCAGGGATTCTTCCTTTGAATAACTCATATGGGGTTTTCCCATGTCTCTTGACAATTATGGATCTGTTTTGTGTATAACAAGCAGTTTTGACTGCATCAGTCCAAAAATGGTTGGAAAGGACTGATCCACATAGCATTGTCCTAGCAGCTTCAATGAGTGTTCTGTTTTTCCTTTCAGCAACACCATTTTGTTCAGGTGTGTATGGAGAGGAAAAGTTTTGGGAAATACCTTTCTCATCACAGAAACATTCAAGTTCATTATTTTTGAACTCAGTCCCATTGTCAGTTCTAATTTGTTTGACCTTAATGTCATTTTGATTTTCAATATTCCTGACAAAGGACATGATTGTTTCAGCTGCCTGACTCTTTTTGATCAGGAAGAATACCCAGGTGTATCTAGAGTATTCATCCACTATGACCAGAGTATACTTCTCATGGTTAATAGACCTTGGACTGACAGGTCCAAATAGATCCATATGGAGAAGATGTAGGCAGTTCCTGATGGAAAAGTTGGTTTTGGTTTTAAAGGATGCTCTGTGATGTTTACCTTTTTCACAAGCTGAGCATGGTTTATCCTTAGAAAACACAAGAGATGGTAAGCCAAGGACCTTGTTTTGTTTTATAAGATTGTTAATGTTCTTAAAGTTCAGGTGGGTAAGTCTCTTATGCCAAAGCCAGTTGAGTGTATCAGTGGCTTTAGCAAAGAGACAAGTTCCATCCTGAGTTAGACTGGACATGTCTAATACATAAACATCTTGTCTTCTTGGTGCAATGAGGACAATTTCCTTATTTGCATTGAAGATGGTTCCTTGTTTATCATCAAACTGAACTATGTATTTTGCATCACATAGTTGACTGACACTGATCAGATTATACTTAAGACCATTTACATATGCTATCCTAGTAAAGACAATACCATTGCAGTTTACTGAGCCATAACCTTCAGTGAGACATGATGAATTATCAGCAAATATCACTTTGGGTCCTGGTTCTTTCACATATTTGTGCAGACACTCCTTAACACCAGTCATGCTCCTTGAACATCCACTATCTAGATGCCAAACAGGATCCCTGGCATGCTTCTGCACAAATAGTAAACTAGGTCAGTTCTTTCTAGGACTCCATCTCATGGAGGGTTTGGTATTGTAGGTCTTTATGAAAGTATTAATTGATTCATGGTCAGAGGTTGAGTGGACTGAGCTACCACATGTTTTGCATTTGGTTGTAGGGGTAGCCTCAGTAGTCTGAGAGGATTGTTTCATTCCTCTTCTTGACTGAATGACCTTCTCTTTTCCTGAGGATTTCTGAGTGGAACTTCCACTAGATTCACAATGTTTGTCATATTGACAATCCTCAGGGTGGTGGTCATTGAATCCACACAAAGGGCAGGGTGGAAAAGGCTTGGCCTTTTGCTTCTGTTTCTGCTTAGAATCAGAGGGGTAGTTCAGGCACTGAGCCTTAAGTCCTGAAAAGTTTGACATGACTGAGCATTGTTTATGATCAGAGGTCCTGTGATCCTCCTTTTTGCAAATCATGCAATAAAGGACTCTATAGCAATCATCAGTGAGATGATTTGTATAGTTGCATAGCTCATATCTTTTCAGGGGTTTTGTGGGTTTGGGTTTGGTCTTTGAGGAAGTTGGTTTTTGTTCCTTCTTGGATTGAGAAGATTTCTCAGAAGATGCAATCTTCTCTCCTAGCTTCCTGACCATTTCAGCCAACTGATCAAATTTTGAGTCAGGGCTTTGGGTTGTTTCTTCAGAAGGGACTGAAGTTGATGAGTCATCAGTATTTACTGAGACATCAAGGTTTGCTCTCTTCAGAATGGTTGTTCCCCTTCCTGATCTCTCCTTTGGAGAGTGTGGTGAGAAGACCATAGGTGGGAGGCCTAAGTTAGGTGCAGCACCCTGAAGGGTGTTTAGTGGAGGAAGTGGAGGGTATGATTCTGATTCAGACTCATTCAAGGACTCAGTGATTGGTTCAGTGAGTTCAAGCTTACTGAGTTTTTCAGTGAGTCCAAGCATATTTTTCAAAGCCTGACTTTCAGGAAGCAAGATCTTTCCAGTCTCAAAGTTTGGTAACTTACTGACTGGGTTGTCCCTGATAATCCAGTCATTTGACTTGGGAAGCATTTCTTGCTTAAAAGATATGCCAGCTGGAACAAAGTTTATTTCATTTTGACACACAATTAGATCAACTATAAGAGGGTCAATTCCAATGGTTTTCTGAGAGATTAATCCCACAGTGTCAAAAACCTTAGGGTTCTTCTTGGTCCAGCTTTGAATGATAGCCTTTTCTTTGTTAAGTTCAGTTTGAAGGACTTGGTTTTGTTTCAAAATCTCAGTGTTCTGAATTTGTAGAGTTATTGTTTCTAGTTTGGCTTGCTTAAGTACAAGCAGTTCATCTCTACATTTGTTCAATTCTGACACAATATTGTTATATTTTGAAAGCAAGTTAAGCCTTTGTTCTTCAACAAACTTTAAATCAACACAAATATAATTCATGTAAGACTGCCAATCAGAATCATCATCCATAGAAAGTAAAGTATTTACCTTCTTCATGGTGATGTTGACCCACTCTCCATTTCTAGCATGGCCTTTTCCCACAGCCACCTGATCCTCTTCTGAAAGTGCCATCAGTGCACTAACTCTTATTTCCTCATCTGAGGAAACCTCTTCATCATCCCAATCATATGCTTCAGCTATTAAAACCTTGTTCTTTGTCTGAATAGGCTTAGATGTTTGAGCAGCCTGAGACAATATGGGGTTAGTTTCAAGAAGTGCAAGTTTAGCTTTGATATTCCTATATTTTGTTTCAAAATCCTTTTGACCCTTGTTTTGGAATTGTTGGGTGGACTGAAACATTTTAGGTTGAAACTTGCTAGTTCCTGAAAATTTGTAAGAAGGTTCTGAGATAGTTTTAGAATAACAGTCCCTAGCAAAATGACCATTTTTACCACATTTAAAGCATTCAGTGGTCTCATTTGCTTTTGATTTTATAAAGTTGGTCTGATTTCTTTTGATGAAACGTTTTGAACTAGCAAGGAGTGCCCTTTCTTGGAATTCCAAGTTCAGGTCATTCAGGTATTCCTCATCAGTCCTTTCAGCAATTTCTTCTTCAGAGTCCTCTTGAATATCCTGCACAACACCATTAGAATAGAAAGCAGTTGATATGGGTGTGGAGGTTAAGGCCTTTTTGGACTCAAAAGCTTTTGAGTCAGGGTATCTCCTTGAGATCAAGTTGTCTTCATAGACAAACTTCCCATAAATTTCAGGGAGCTCAAGGGTCTGAATGTGGTTAGCATTCCTCAGGCCTTGTGAGAAGTTGAGCCACTTCTCAGGGATACTGTTGACAAAGCCAACATTAGTCTCATGTTTGGTCAGTACAACACCATCATTTGATAATTCATTTATCAAAGTCTTGTATCTGGTGTAGGTCTGTGAGAGACTTTCAGAGTCTTTTGCCCTGAAAGTATTATACTCAAGTTTAAGGTCCATGACCCTATTTTCCTTGGTATCTGAGGGACCCTCAAAGCTGTTTACCAAGTCATCCCAAGTTTGCTTGGCTGTTAGACAGTTGATGACTGATTCCATTACATCGTCAGGAAGACATGATATAAGGATGCTTTTCAGGCATTGGTCTTGATTGACCACCCTCCTCTCATCAATGGTCCATTGGGCTTCAGGCTTGTTTAGCCCTGTGCCAGTCTTTGGGACAAATGGGCCATCCCTGATACAGGTGATGTAGTAGGGTTCCATACCAGTAAGATAGCAAATCATACGCTTCTTCCATTTGCTAAATTTCCCAGCTTCAAGTCTGGGTGCAACAGCTGAGTAGTTGCCACCCTTTTTGTCGACTAGCTGGGGTACATTGATATCAGCCATAGTAGGATCTTGGTTTTAAAAACCTAGAGCACTCTTGGTTAGTTTAAAATATTTTAAAAACCAGAGGCTCTGATACCACTTGTTGGTCCCTTTACACTATTAGAGTTAACTAGAAAGTTAATCTATTTCGTGTTATGACTAATACAATGTTTAGGATTAATTCTAACAGTTATAAAACGTGAGTATAAAAACAACAATATTTTTCAACGTTTAAATTCTTATTAGAAATAATTCCAAGAATCTATACCAAGTGTTTTGCGGAACAAACACTTGGGATTGAATAGACAAGGGTATGGGGTGTCTCCTATCGAAACTCAAGTTTTGCTTGAGTGGTAACAATATACCCACTGAGCTATCTCAGTGAGTTGTATACTCTTTGTAGGAGAGAAGTTCCTTTGTAAAAGTTCAAGACTTTAAATATACAAAGCACACTTTAACTTCTCTCCCATCTGATCTATTTATACACAAGTAATCTAAGTATAAGTGATTAAATATAATACAAGTTGTTGAGGTTGCGTGTCTGACAATTACAAATAGTAATTGTCATTTCCAAGAACCAATAGGAAAGGGCTAATAAGACTTTGGGAGTTGTTGGCTGACACTCCATGACTTTTAGCCGCAATAGGGAAGGTTAGATCTGACAAGAGAAGAGTGTTGGGCTGACACTATTATCTTCTCAGATCTTTTCCCTATTTTTCCCGCCTTTTCTTCAGGCGTTGGTTCCTCAGTCCTTCAATCACTTTGTTGGTTGAGGAGACTGGGGTTCAGTGAGTTCTTGTCCAACACTCACTGAACCATCATCTTCTTCTTTGGCTTAAGTCCTACTCAGGGAGTACCGCCTTCCTGAGTAGTGAATCCTTTTTCTTGAATTCGCCTTAAGCATCCTGAAGATGACTCATTGAGAGGCTGTTCTCTCAGTGACTTGAATTGTTCTCGGTTTAAGTTAACACTTAGTTAATTTGTGTCCAAATCATGTTTGAAGCATTCTTGGGTTTTTCATGACCCAACAAGTTGTTCTCTGCTGAAGCTTCAGTCTGGATATTGGTTATTGCTTACATCTTTTCCTTTATTTAGTGATTGTTAGATACTCTCTTTATCCACAATTATTACAATTGGGCAGAATGACACTTGAGACGCTTAAATGCTTTCTTTTTAGATCTTTAAAGATTGTTTTTTGTAGATCTTTAAAGATTGTTTTGTGTTGGTGGTGTGACAGTGACCAAACTTTGGGTTGTGGTGACTGGATTAAGTTGACCGAGTTAAGTTAACAGGTCTAAACCCACTTGTAGATCTATAGATGTTGATGTGGAATTATGGTGGTGGTGGTGAACTAGTGATGTTGATGTGGTGGTGAACTGGTGATGTTGATGTGGCGGCCGTATGGTGGTGGAATTTTATAGATCTACAAGTGACAGGTCATGAAGGTGGCGACCGTATGGTGGTGGTGGTGAACTGTTGTTGATGTGGAATTTTATATGTATATGTAAATCCATGAATTTAAGATGAGGAGATAGAAATTTGAGTTTGTTATGTTTGTTGTTAAAGTGATAATGATAGATTAGAGATAAGAAGAAGATGAAGATGATGTGGGGTTGGTGAAGAAGATAAAGTGAGCTAAATTGGGGCATAAAGATAAAAAGACAATATCACCCTCATGTGATCCTCATGTGCATCGATTTAACGAAATTAAATAATGGCCGTTAGTGGGAGGGACTAACGGTGCATAACGTTTTCGACTTAAGGCCGAGTGGTGCAATTTTTTTGGTCAAAGGACCACCGGCTGCGGTCAACGCAAACCACAAGGACCAACGGTGTAATTTACTCTTTGGTTTATAAGTTGGGAGGATTAGAATTTGAATTGGATATAAGATTTGGGACCTGTTATACATCCCCTCCCTATGTTGTCACATCAGGGAGGGTTTGGTCAAACCGTACAAGCCAGCGATGCATCCCATGATTGGATACCCTCCCTATTGGATGGTGTGGATAAACTCACCCATAAGATTTGGATTTCAAGCAAGTTTAAAAGAGAGAAAGTCATAATTTTTAAAATTTGTTTTATAATAAATTTTAATTAAAAGATATTATTTTAATAAATAAAGTGTTGAATGAATGAATTTAAGACAAAAATACACTGTTGGTCCCTAAACTTGCCAGAAAGCATCGCCAAGGCCCCAAACTTGGGAAATCATCGCCGTGAGTTCAAACCTTGGTTTTTTTAATTGAGTCCTTTGACCTGTAATGCTCAGGTCAATGTCCCGTTATTTATTGTCAAATCCCGTTATTCCTATGAAATGACTATTTTTCCCATATAGAATGTCATCCATCACCCTTTTTTTCATTTCACCCACACACAAAAAAACCAGAAAAACCTCAATTTCCCAAAAATTCTTTTGACTTATGAATTTACTGATCTTATATCCAAGGCTTTCAATGTTCTTCCATCCGCGTTTCTCCTTCTCCAGTAAATCGTTTATTTGATGTTTTGACCTAATTAGTTATTGATTTGATTTAATTAATTAAAGTTAGGTGTGAATGTAAAGTAGGTAGTTGAATAGATTAAAATAGTGATGATGTACCTTTATTGACCGAGTAGATATATTTGGGTTAGGTGATGATTAAAAATAGAAGCTTTCTATTGTTTTGATATAAAAAAGTTGTTTTGATAGTGATTTTGTTGTGTTTGGTTAGGCAATCATGAGTGATGAAGGCGAAAAGACGTGTCCGCTTTGTGCCGAAGAGATGGATTTGACGGATCAGCAGCTCAAGCCTCGCAGATGTGGATATGATGTATGGTTTACTTTCTTTCATATCGTTTGAGTCGATCTATATAATTTTGAGTAGATGTGAAATAAATGATTGCTCATGTTGCTACTACTGTATGTTATAATTAATTTGGTATTGTTGAATAGTTAACGTTTTCTGGAAAAGAAGCTGTGATAAGTATTAGTTGAAAGTTTTGATATTTGCTATCTTCACGTTGGACCATTATGTAATGCAGGCTTGCGGCTTAATATAGATTAAACGTCCATTATTGTAAGTTTCATAGTTGAAATTTGGATATGATTGTTTATCTTGTTGTCCAAAAAGTTTGTGTTTTGATTTTGTTTTGTAGACTTATTTATGTTGTATGTGAATAATCGATGTACTCATAAACAAGTGAACTGTGTCTCCATTATATTCAGTTAAGCTTTTTTGATGTATTGTGTAACACCCCCAAATTACCGCAGCGGAATAGTAGAGTCAAGGGGGTATTACTTCATAATATAGATCAAGGTATAGAAAACGACCTCTAAATGAGACGTTTTAAAATGTTACCATTCGAATTATTAAAATCAGAGTTAAACAAGAAATCCAAAGTATAAAGTTACATAGATGTTTCGAATGATAAAAGATAAAGATATAGAATCCATGCATCTACTATCGCCTTATTAACCTGAGATAAACATGCTAAAAGGTGTCAACCAACGGTTGGTGAGTTCATAGAGTTTAGTTTAAGAGTAAAGCATTTGAATAAAGAATTCACAGCAAAGGCCTTGTAAATCCACTCAGTCCCAAGCCCCGCCCATACAAGACTTGCAACCTGTGTGTTTACAATCCACTGCTAACATAGTATGAATAGAACAGATGTATAAAAGCATATCATATCGTAAATGATCAGTGTACTCGCATACCAATGCAAAATGGGTTAGAGTACTTGCATACCAATGCAAAATGTGTCAGAGTACTTGCATACCAATGCAAAATGTATTAGCGTAATTTCATACCAATGCAAAATGTATTAGAGAACTTGCATACCAATGCAAATTGTGTTAGAGTACTTGCATACCAATGCAAAAATGTATTTGGTAATAGTAAAGTAATTTGAGCATGTATTTCCCCCAAGTAGTTTATCAAAACGTATAAAAGTAGGGTCTATGAATTCTCACAGTAATATGTAGAGGTTTAGAATACTTGTAAAAGTAATTGAAACTAGTTAAGCATGTATCTCCCCCAAAGAGTTATTAAACAATTTAATGATAGAAACGGTGGGGCTATGACTCACGGTAAACCGTGAAAGTTTTTAGAATGCTTGTAAAAGTAAATAAATATAGTTGAGCATGTATCTCCCTCAAAAGTAAATCAAAACGTATCAAAAGTAGAGGCTATGAAATCTCACAGTAATATGTAGAGGTTTAGAATACTTGTAAAAGTAATTGAAACTAGTTAAGCATGTATCTCCCCCAAAGAGTTATTAAACAATTTAATGATAGAAACGGTGGGGCTATGACCCACGGTAAACCGTGAAAGTTTTTAGAATGCTTGTAAAAGTAAATAAATATAGTTGAGCATGTATCTCCCCCCCCAAAAGTAAATCAAAACGTATCAAAAGTAGAGGCTATGAAATCTCACAGTAATATGTAGAGGTTTAGAATACTTGTAAAAGTAATTGAAACTAGTTAAGCATGTATCTCCCCCAAAGAGTTATTAAACAATTTAATGATAGAAACGGTGGGGCTATGACTCACGGTAAACCGTGAAAGTTTTTAGAATGCTTGTAAAAGTAAATAAATATAGTTGAGCATGTATCTCCCCCAAAAGTAAATCAAAATATATCAAAATTAGGGGCTATGAAATCTCACAGTAATATGTAGAGGTTTAGAATACTTGTAAAAGTTGTTAATACAAATATCGTCCCAAAAACGTTATTTATTTTTTTCGATCTTTACTTAGTTTTGTTAATGACAATTACAAGGTATATCTTTTAGCAAATTATAAATACTAGCTTAAGTCTCATTAATACACATTTTACATTTTGCAAGATAACTTTGAATTACAATTTTACACTTTTACAAACTTATTTCCATAAAAGGAAACTTTATTTTTAAAGTTACACCATGACATCATGGCATACATCACAATTGATATCTTAGTTAGATTGTGTAATATTTTGTTTAGATTCACAAGTTAGATTGTTAACATTTGTGGATCCTGGAAGATTTGGCAAGATATGCAAGATATGGAATGATACACCATATCTCTTAGCTGTCAAGAGCCACGGATCCAAGTCCAATGAAGGACGGATCCATATTTTGGGATCCGTGGGATCCGTGAGCTGGATATCAGCTTGCCTATAAATAGCAAGCTGATCATTTGGCTTTCTCATCACTCATATAGCTAAAACACACATATTCATTCAGTATATATCTTACTAACAAGATCATTCATACTTGCATTTCACTTTGATCTTTCTTTTTGTAGAAAAGAGATCAAGCTTTAAAGGATCTACAGAACCGTAATCCTTTAGTTTCATTACTGTGTGATATTGTAATTTGTTTCACACATCATTATCTATTATTTGTAATCAGTGAGTGTGGTTAGTGTTTTAGTCCTCAAAACACAAAGAGAGTAGGGAGTGGTTGTACCCTTGTAAAGAACTCGACATCTAGCTTAGTGTCGGTAAAGTATATAGGCGACGTCAGGTTGGTTCTACCTTGTAAAAGAACCCGGTGTTTAGCTTAGTACCGGAAAAAGAAGTAAGCGACGTGTAAAGGTTTTCTCCGCCTAGAAAGGGAGTTTGTTTCTTAGTGAAGGATAAACTCTCGAGTTGGAAGCTCGAGGAGTGGAGTAGGGCAAGGAAGAGAGTCCTTGTAGCCGAACCACTATAAACAACAGTGTTGTGTGGTTTGATCTTTCATCTCTTTATCTTTTGTTTATATTGTGTGATTATTTGTTTGTGATTGTTTCCTTTGAATTAACATACAGTAACAAAGCAAATAAAACTCGAAAAACGGTAAAAACTATTCAACCCCCCTTCTAGTTTTCCACAATTGGTATCAGAGCTACGTTACTTAAGACTTTTAAAATATATTGTATTTTAAAACTTAAAACGATCCATGGATTTTGAAAACTTTAAAGAAGGGCAATCTATGCAGAGACCACCTATATTTGAACCAAATTGCTTTATTTATTGGAAAAATCGCTTTGAGACTTATGTGAAGTCAAAGGATATAGATCTATGGTATATAATAGTTGATGGCGATTACAGACCTATTAGTAATAATATTTCGGGTGGTTAGGATGAAGGAGCTTCTCTTACTCGTCACAGTGATGAGTAAAAGAAACTAATTGCCAAAAATAATGAAGCCAAAATGATGCTTTATAATGCCTTACCTAAGAAAGAATATGAAAGAGTTTTTATGTGTAAAACGGCTAAGGATATTTGGCAATCTCTTATTATCACACATCAAGGGAACTCACAAGTAAAAGATAACAAAATTGATCTTCTTGTTCAACAATACGAACAATTTGTTATCTATGAAGATGAGACCATTGATAGTGCGTTTGCTAGGTTCAATACTATTATTACATCACTTAAAGCACTTGACGAATCTTTTTCTAGTAAGAATTTTGTCAGGAAATTTCTAAGAGCACTCCATCCGAAATGGAGAGCAAATGTGACAGCTATTGAAGAATCTAAGGATCTCTCAAGCATGACACTGGATGAGCTCATAGGAAACCTAAAAGTTCACGAAATGATTATGAAAAAAGACTCAGAAATTGTCAAAGGCAAAAAGGAGAAGATTAAGTCTATTGCCTTGAAAGCCAAAGCCGAGTCAAGTGACGATGATGAATCTTGTTCAAACAGTGATGATGAAGAGTATGCCATGGCCGTGAGGGATTTCAAGAAATTCTTCAGGAGACGAGGAAAGTTTGTAAAACCCCCTCGTGATGAAAAGAAATCCTCTCGGAAAGATCGTGACGATAAGAAAGGTAAGGTTGACAGGAAATGCTATAGGTGTGGTGACTCCAGTCACTTAATAGGAGAATGTCCAAAGCCTCCAAAGAACAAGTCTCAAAGAGCCTTCGTTAGTGGAGCTTGGAGAGATAGTGAAGGAGATGATGATGATGAGCCTAAGAACAACGAAATTGCCCTTATGGCTAATGACACAGAAGAGGTACATTCTGATTCATACTCCTCTATAGATGACGAAACCTTAGAAGTAGAATATAACAAACTATGTGACGTCACTTTAAAAATCATAAACAAAAACAAATTTTTGAAAACAAAGACAACACTTTTGGAAAATGAAGTATTTTGGCTTAAAGAAAAAGCAATACGAATTGAAAAAGGTAAAGGTAGTAAAGAAACGTGTGTTTCTTGTCAAGAACTAAAACTTGAATTAGAAACCTTAAGATCCACACAGGAAGATTTAATCAAACAAAATTCAAATTTTAAAAAGTTTGACAAAAACATAAGTTGTGCAGATGAAATAATGAAAATGCAAAAACTACCTTATGATAAAACAGGACTAGGCTTTATGAAACTAGGAACCTTAAGTGACCATAAGGAACAGACTGTGAATAAAACTGTTTCAACCAAGTTAGACACTCACGGATCCGACGGATCCAAAAACTTGGATCCGCCAGTTGTACCCAAGGGATCCGCGAGTACAGAGGCTGAACAGAAGGTTCACAAAGTCGATCGTTCCGAGTTTGTTAAAGTTACTAGAAAAACTAACAGTAATATAACCAATAATAAACACAAACCAGCAGTGTCTTTAGGAAGAGGTCAAGCTAGAAATGAATATAGAGTTAAAACGGATCAACAGAGACCTCAAATGAGTTTTCCCAAACACCCCTTTCCAAAGAGTATAGTTAATCCACAACACACTTATCAAAATAATTGGAACCAAAACATGCCTAGAAACTTTCATGGTCCTAATTATATGCCGTGGAACAATTGTCCACCATTTCCGTACATAAACCATGATAATGTCATGTTTAACCCAAACGGACCCATGAGATATTGGGGACCAAACGCTTGAGTCTTTTATGAACTTAGGTATGCTTGAAAGTTGATCTTGAACCTGATGAGTGGATCAAAGATAGTGGGTGCTCAAGACACATGACGAGAAACAAAAATCTTTTCTCAACCTACCAAGTGTATGACGGAGGTAATGTCACATTCGGTAGCAAGCTTAAAAGTAAAATCATCGGAAAAGGTACAATCTCTCATGACTCTCTTTCTATTGATGATGTTGCTCATGTAGATAATTTAGGATTTAATTTACTTAGTATAAGTCAATTATGCCGCAAAAAGTATAACGTCATTTTCAGTGAAAATGGAAGTAAAATACTTAAAGATGGCATAACCGTAGGAAAAGGTGTTTTAAAGAATAATGTCTATGTTATGAAATTAGATAAAACACCTAAAGATAAGTTATGTCTTACCTCCTTGGACGAAAACTCAACTCTATGGCATCGACGCTTAGGTCATGCAAATATGAGGCTTATTCAATCCTTGTCATCCAAAGAACTCGTTAGGAACCTACCCAAGTTGAAATATGACCAACACTTTTGTGATGCTTGCAAAATTGGGAAACAAGTACATAATAGTCATAAGGCTAAAAACATGGTATCTACATCTAGATGCCTAGAATTATTACATATGGATTTGTTTGGCCCGTCGGCTATACAAAGTTATGGAGGAAATTTTTACACTTTAGTCATAGTAGACGATTACTCTAGATATACATGGACAAAATTTTTGAAAACTAAAAATGAGGCATTCGATAAATTTGAAATTCTAAGCAAGAAAATTCAAAATCAAATAGGAAGTAACATAATATCTATTAGAACTGACCATGGTCGAGAATTTGACAATGAAATCCAATTTGGAAATTTTTGTGATAATAATGGAATAACTCATAATTTCTCGGCTCCTCGTACACCTCAATCAAATGGTGTAGTAGAACGTAAAAATAGAACAATTCAAGAAATGAGTAGAACTATGTTAAATGAACAAAACATACCTCAAAAGTTTTGGTGTCACGCTGTAGATACTTCCACATATATCCTAAATAGAGTTTTAATTAGACCATTTTTAAATAAAACCCCCTATGAAATTTATCGAGGCAAAAAGCCTACATTAGGATATTTTAGAGTTTTTGGAAGCAAGTGCTTCATTTTAAATACAAAGGATTATCTCACCAAGTTCGACCCAAAGTCGTATGAAGGTGTATTTCTTAGGTACTCACAAAACAGTAAAGCATACATAGTATTAAACAAGGAAACATAAAAAGTCGAGGAATCGTTGAACGTAACATTCAACGAAAGTCCACCTCCTTCTAAGACATCACCTTTGGTAGATGATGACTTAGTTGAAAGTCAAATGGCTAAAAATATAGAAAACATTGAAAATGACAATGAAGATGAACCCGTAAAAGGAGAGATAGTCAATATCAAATAAACAAAAAGTCATCCATTAGAAAACGTCATAGGAAAACTTAATGAAAGAACATTAAGATCCAAAGCTCAAAATGAAAGTAATTATTTTTGTTTTATTTCAACTGTTGAGCCTAAAAATATAAACGAGGCAATAAAAGATGAATCTTGGGTAATTGCTATGCAAGAAGAACTAAATCAATTTGTTAGAAATGATGTTTGGACATTGGTCCCTCCACCTAAAAACCAAACCATAATCGGCACCAAATGGGTTTTTAGAAATAAAATGGATGAAAATGGTATTGTATCTAGAAATAAAGCTAGGCTAGTAGCTCAAGGCTACAATCAACAAGAAGGTATAGATTACGATGAAACTTTTGCACCCGTAGCTAGACTTGAGTCTATTAGGATACTACTTGCATATGCATGTGCACATGATTTTAAGTTATTTCAAATGGATGTCAAAAGTGTTTTCTTAAATGGTCTTATAAATGAAGAAGTATATGTTGCACAACCTCCCGGATTTGCCGACTTTGAAAAACCAAATTATGTTTTCAAACTTAAGAAAACTTTATACGGACTTAAGCAAGCACCAAAGGCTTGGTATGATCGACTTAAGACCTTCCTAGTTGACCATAAGTATACCATGGGCCTAGTAGATAATACTCTCTTCACCAAGAAAAAGGGATCACATATTATCATTGTCCAGATATACGTGGATGACATTATATTCGGTTCAACTTGTCAAGAGTTATGCGACGATTTCTCAAAAATCATGCATGACGAGTTTGAAATGAGTATGATGGGGGAACTAAACTTTTTCTTCGGTCTTCAAATAAAACAATTAGAAGATGGGATATTCTTCAACCAATCAAAGTATATCAAAGATATGCTTAAGAAGTTTGGTCTTGAAGACTCAAAACCTATGAAAACACCCATGTCCTCCGAAACCAAACTCACAAAGGATGAAGAAAATGAATCCGTAGATAGCACTAAATATAGAGGAATGATTGGTAGTTTACTCTATCTTACGGCTAGTAGGCCTGACATTATGTTTAGTGTTTGTCTATGTGCACGTTTTCAAGAAGATCAAAAAATGTCCCATCTTGAAGCCGTTAAACGAATATTTAGGTACATCAAAGGCACTACACACTTAGGATTATGGTATCCCAAAGGAACGGGTGTAGAAACCATAGTGTATGTCGACTCTGACCATGCAGGTGACTATGTTGATAGGAAAAGTACTAGCGGTATTTGTACTTTTGTAGGATATTGTCTCACATCATGGTTTGCTAAGAAACAAACTGCCCTCGCAATCTCAACAACAGAGGCAGAGTATGTGTCTGCAGGAAAAGCGTGTCAACAAGCACTATGGATGAAACAAGCTCTCGTTGACTATGGAATTGAACTCAACAACATTCCCATTCTTTGCGACAACAAAGGAGCTATTGATCTAAGCAAAAATCCAGTCCAACATGCTAGAACCAAACATATTGAAATACGCCATCACTTCCTTCGAGACAATGTACAGAAGGGAAACATCTCAATTGAGAAAGTTTCCTCAGAGGACAACATTGCCGATATTCTCACAAAACCTCTAAAATGAGAACCTTTCAACTATCTTAGACTTGGATTAGGATTAATGGAACCTAGTGATTAGGTAAAACATTAGTGTAGACATTAGTTTAACTAAACTCGACACTAAACCAAAAATAGCGTTCTGATCCGCGGATCCAACCGATAACAAAGGCGGATCCTTTGTTTTGGATCCGCCGGATCCGTCGCATGCACAGCCAAGTTTATTATTAAATAAACAAGAACAAGTACTATTCATTCCTCACTCCAAAACATATCACCCACAACATTCGACACCATAACAGTAAAAATCATAATTTAGGCTATTTTCTTCCACAAATTTGTGCTCCAAACATCACTGTAAGTATTCTTATCATGTTTATACTCCTGATCTGCGTCTAGGATTTCTATTTCATGCACAAAACCAAAACTTGGGGTATATGCATAATTCTTGAAAAATCATGAAGCATATTTACTGAATCATACTTAAAAACATGTTTTTCTTAGTTAGGAATTACATCTCATAGCACATTGTCTTAATTTAACAAAAACCCCATGAAAATTTTCTTACTAAAACCTTCTCACGACTAGGTAAAATGATTTTTTGAACATTGTTCATACAAATACAAAAACGTTATCTTTTAAACATCACTTGCATCATGTCTCTTGAATGCTAAAGGGAATACATAATTAATATGTATTTTCGGGTACATTCAAACGTAGCTACATTGAAATAGGAGCGTTTGGGTTATCTCTCGTTTTTAATACAAAACTTGCATAAACTAAATTTTCATGCATCAAAAAGGGTCGAGATAACCGCACCTCCACATTGTCCCCATGTAGGCACACACTAGAAATTTTACACTTACTTTGATCATTTCAACTAAAACTATGTAACTTTTGTACTTAGGAAAATCATGCCTCCCGCAACCAACTACGATCACAAAAGAACCGTTAACTACTTACCCGAAGTCCACAAAACCAAAGGTCTAACCAAAGCCCAAGTCGACATTTTCAAAACCTTAGAGAAAAAGTATGTCCATGAGGGTAGAGTCGTAGATTCCTCGTTCTATGAAGGAACCCAACTTAGGGAAAACTTAGCCGCAATTCGATTTGATACTCTTTTAGATATAGATGAACAAATCGTTCCTAGGTTCATTCTTGAGTTTTATGCTAGTGTAGGTCTTAGTTCGAGTGACCAAGGTTACTTAAGTCTTTAGTTTACTTTAAATGGAAATCATATCAACATCCCTCTTGATCAATTTGGTGAGGTCTTGGGCATTCCAAATCAAGGGACATGTATTTACTCGGACAAATGGTCCTTAACAATCTTAGAATCCAATCTCAAAAGGACGGCACCATATGTCACTCCTCTCGCATCAAAAGAAGTGCTTAGGGAACATCTCTTCATTCCTAAGAACAACCCCACAAGGATGTATCGTGGCCGCGAAGTTGCTAGAGACCCATTTTCCATGGAGCTCAATGAACTCAAGCCCGAATTCAAGAAAATGGAAGAGGTCTTAAGGGCCAATGTTATGTGTACGGTAGGAAACCGTGATCACATAAATGCGTGTTTGTGTCATATGATGTTCAACATCTCAACTCGTCAACCCTTCAACCTTGCTTATTATGTTGCTAAAAGGATGTGTGACATTCCGATTCAAGGCAAGACTGCATTGCCTTATGGAATGCTCTTGACTCGACTCTATAGAGCTTTTGCACCTGTCCGTCCAAACTCCTTAGGATTTTTCCCAGAATACACAGAGATCCCACACACTTTCGTTCCCTAAAGTAACTTTAGAGTATCGGTTGATAAGGGCAAACGTCCTCGTGCACCAACATCATCCTCATCATCTTCAATGAGTGAAGATGATGGTTTGCCAAATTCTAGGATTCCTCCACCCGAATACTTGAGCCATCTTCCTCCAATTCCAAATGAATCCACTGAGTATCGCAGCATTAAAGGAATGGTGAAGAATCTTGGTCGTTGGATGATGAAATTGCACAAAGGTATGAAGAAGTTGAAGAAGAAGCTTAGTTGAAGGAGTGTTTGGATTTGAACAATGTTAGAAAATGTGATGTTAAACTTGTATGTGTCTCGACTTTATCTAATAATACTTGTTATGTATGTGTAATAACTAACATTTGCAGGTAGATAACCCTCATGGTTATCAATTTTCCGGGTTATAGCCTATGTTTGGCATAACACCTAAAAAGGTAAGTTTCTAAGAACGGATTAAACTATGTTCAATCATGTGTTAATGATATCATATTCAGATGATCTGCTATACATATTAGATGATAAGTAAGGTCTAGGTGAATTTTGGGTTTTCGTCGAAAAACAAAAAATATGACATACGTTCTGTTTAGTTTTAGTATTTGGGACACGGATCCGGCGGATCCCAAAACTTGGCTCCGCCAAGGGTTATCGTTGGTTCCGCCATCCGCCAACCTGCGGATTTGGCGGATCCCATACTTTGGCTCCGCGTTTGATCCCATTTGGATCCGCGGGTTCCACAGTAAAATCCTAAAACTTTTTTGACTCATCTCGATTCTTAAATCTTAGTGTTTAGTCTTATTTAGGAATCATTCACTGATTATAAAACATCTTAGAATCATTTAGGAATTCTTAGAAACTTAGGAACAAAATTTCCCACCAAAATTTAAATTTTTGAATTTTAGGTGTGAGTTACCAAACTGATACAAAGAAGGAACCCTTTTTGGGGATCCGTCAAATCCGTGGAAACATCAAATCATAAGATTTTCCACTATCTCCTTGTATTTACTGCAAATCAGCAACATATTACTCAACCCAAGCTCAATGGATTGACTTTCTTGATATGACCTTCACAAATCTTTGTTCCAAATCATTAGAAACCAACATTCTCCATTGGATTCACATCACTTCCGAACACTAATTTCCATGATCCTTCTGTCTATAAATTGAGATCTAAACTTGAAACAAAATTCACACCTTCATCTTCTTCTCCTGTACTTATTAGTTACCTAAGTCAACAATGACAAAGTCAAACAATTCTTCAACCTCAAAACCACTAAAAAGGACAGCACGAATCAATGTAAAACCATGTTGCTTTGTTAACATTTCAAATTCCTCCTCAGAAGAGTCATCACCACTAATCATATCCTCACCCATTGCTAGTGAAAACTTCCTTACTTTATGTAAGATCCTACAAAAATCCGTTACAATAATCTTTGTTAATTTTTAATAACCTCGGCTTACCCTTTAACAAAGCCCATTTTTACGGGGAAATTTAAACTTTTCTTTTATTAGTAGCACTACCACATTACACTTTGACAACATATATAAAATGACCACACATACCTCGTGATTCAGTGATTCACAAAAACCCCATCTACACTAAATCTATAATACACAAATTACACGTTATAGTAAAAACTACTAAAATCTATAACTTGATTATGATTATACAATGATCACATTCCTCATTCAACAACTACATCTAATTACATCACATATACACTAAATCTATTTAGCTACAAATTAACCGGACCCTTAAAAATTTACCAGGCCCAACACCAACCTATTTATACGTCACACCCAGCCCAATCACCACTCCAACACTTCACACGTCTAGCCCAATTCCTAAAGTAATTATTTTCTTTGTTATTACATGTTAGTCGACAGCCAACTCCTTACAAAACACTCTTCCTACACTAAATTACTAAACGCAACCCTCGAATATTTTTACACCTCCTCGATCACAACACACTAAACTCTAGGTAAGCCAAACCTTGGACCTAGATGTCGAGTATTTCTATAGTATTCAAGGTCACTTTGGTTGCCCCATCTTAACTCAATTCAACATAACAAAAACCATAAAACTCAATCATTCTTACACTCGATTTCTCCTACCAACTTCGAAGACTCTTTCTAACATTCATTCACAAATGAAACAATAATGGAACAACCGAAGAACCATGTGCCTCGCTAATTTCAAATGTGACATTAGAATAAATAACAAACACGTACAAGTAAAACCCAACAACAAAATACAATGCTATCTTTCTATGTACATATGCGTATACATGAACTCATAAGCACATGCATTACACTTTATCTTATATAACTTACAGAAAGGGGATCGAATCTCAAATAACTAATTGCATGCAAACATACACTCGTATATTTCATCCACTCCAAACTCTTTTCCTAAAAACACAAGACTAAAGAAGTTGAATAACTAGTACAAGTACTGCCGACAGTATTCTCACTCCCTCAATTACGCACAAGTAAGAATAACAAGTGAGCACAAGTAGAATCCAACAACTATAGACAAAACTCTACCAAACCCTTTGAGATATTTTGATAACAGCAAGGCATACTTAGGTGTCCATCTAACTACAGTATTCTCCAATGATTGAATGAAGCCAATACGTGTACAATTCATTCTATAAATCTTACACCTTCTACCTACCTTTCACTACCTAACATCCATTCCTTCCCCTTACAAACTATCTTAAACACATAGAAATCATCCCTGGTCTTGTTGTGAAGCGTAGCAGTAGAGAACATCACTGCCGTTTTACCACCTCTCTTTCACTTCCACCCATTCTTGACTTTCATACACTGTCACCCTATTATTTTACAACTTGTATTACATCTACTTCGAAGCAATACTGACAACACAATGCTCCTTACTCTATCTTGTCTTCCACTATCCTATAAAATAACTAAAGATAAAATATTTCGATTTGATATATACCAAATGATATCGAGATCCCATCCTCACCCACTCTCATTGATCATAACATATTCATAAGTCCTGTAACTTAATTTTACTAAGCGCTTGAAATCTTGAAGACCAGAACACATACTATACGATCGAGGTTCACCTTTTCTAGTCACAAGGATAATCTGGATACATACGTTTTGGTTTTGAAGCGTCTCTGAAGTTTCTGCTAGTTCCCCACTTCTCGCAAAGTCACTTCTAAGTTCTTTTTCAAGATTTAATGATGGATTCGTGAAGCAACGTGAGCCCCTTTCGATTCTTGATCCATATGCACGTTAAATCTCACCACCTTCTTAATATGGGTAAGTCATTCGAACCATGTTGATATATATCTACACGTCCTCACTAATCACATACTTTCTGTTTCATACGATTTAATTCATACACATACCTTGATTCAGTTATTTTGATTCATTTTATTCGACCCATGCACGCATGAAAACGTTTTTTTAACTAAAGTAGGACAAAACACGACATTTCCAAACCTTATGGATCTCAAACTTAAAGAATAACATTTCAGTTAAACTATAAAAGAAAGCCACGTCTATCTAAAAGTGTCTACTAGAAAACATGCAAACTAAAACCCATTGAGATTGCATGGTGTAGTTAATACTTTCCTTGTTTTTTTTCACTGCTACAAAAATAATCATGTCAATTTACTCTCAAGTGCTGTTTTCATACAAACGTTGCATACTGTATTTTTTTTTATTTTTTTTGCAATACCCTTATATCATTTTAATATTGTATCATCTATTATTGAAGGATAGTTATTAGACTAAGATTGACATCACAACAGATAACATACATGTAACATGAGCATGTTTAGAACCTGCATACTCTTACCAAATGGAATATACGAGGCCTAGAAATCACTAAGAATGCTCACATTACATTCCTAAAATTTATTCATGATAATTCGAACCCATTTTGAAACATAAGTGTTCACGTACAAAGTAAGCTTTGACAACCTTAAAAATAACTTATAAAAAGTCGCCACCTTTTCTTTACCATTTTATCAATTTAGGACTAAAAATGTAACGCAAACTAACCGGAAGGACCAAAACTGCCAACCTGAGAAACTTATGGACTGAAGCTGTGAAAACAGTTGACAAAGGACTTAAATTGACGTACCATTGAACTCCGAGCCTTATATGGACATATGGACAAATTTTGGACTAATATGGACTTTGGACTTAACCGAGGACTAACGACGTAACGCAACCACAGTTAGACTAAGAAGGATAAAATCTGAAAAGAACAAGGACCTATTTAATTTCACTTGACATTCTTAGTTTATTTTTCATTTTACACCCTTCATTTCATATGCATGTTTCATTTTAAGTTATGCATTACTTAAAGCTTCGCTATTAGAAATATTAGCGACCTCACTTGCATATTATTTCAGCATATTTCGAGAAAGTAATATTTTGGGTCGATTGAGATAAGAACCGAGATAATATTATAGATATATCATATTTTTAACTTGAGGCATTTTAAGCATATCACACACTCACATCACCGATCAAATCGTTATACGATTTATCCCTTCCACATTCGTTATTAGTCGTAAGTTAGACTCTTAGACTTCGCTTATACTCAGGTCTCATATTGAAGAAGTTTTCGCGATCGTTTACTTGGTCTTATAATTGCGCCTTGTCAGCTACGCTCCAGGTGAGTCGTGGCCCCTACTTTTCACACTTGTTTTTAATAACTCTTTTGGGGGAGATACATGCTTTAACTGTTTTATATTACTTGAAAACTCTCATGAATTGCTCAAAACTATCAACTACGCTTTACCTATTTGAATTATACTTGAAAGGAATACATGCTCAATATATGTGCAAATTGTCTGTTTAGCTTAAACACGGAACTTGAAACATAACATCTCTGAACTACTTGATGTAACATGATACTGAGGCTTACTGTATGCATTCATGTGACAAATGAATGAACTGTTACTTATTATAATATTTCTATATTCCACTGGAAATAATTGCCAAGATCAGAATACGTGTATTTTATGAACCTTTAGACCTATATTGCCTAAGCACACTTTATTGCCAAAAAGACCCTTTATCATGAGCCATTAATCACTGCGGTGAGCGCGAATATAGCAACAGCTTCGAAACCTGTTGGAGGACTGACAACCTATCCCACTAATACTAGGACGGAATGCTTAATCGCTAGTCGTATTAGTCGCGATGCGCTATATTTGAGAAAAATAGGAAGTGGCAAATCACCTATTACTCGAGGGCATAAACTTTCGTCATTAATTTGGTGAACACTCCGTTTTACGGTACTCTGTTAACGTTTTGCGTGTCATGAGGCTTAAGGCAATATAACTTTATGAATATATGAATGTTTCATATATATCCTAGGATACAGCTGTATTAGAAGACCACCACTTTTCACTGATAGATTTCAGACTTTAGACGATTATTTCACTACGTGTTATGATTATTAATCCCGTACTTGAACTTTAACTGTTATCATATGTGACTAAATTGAGAATTATATTAGAGACACTAAAAAGGCTTAGTATGTCGTTACTTCCAAAAGTTAATCCATCCTATCATGTCGAGCGTATAAGAACTTAGCTCATTTTCATCATAACTTGAAACTTATGATCGCTCGAGATCATACATGAATCACTTGTGAATTTTATTCAACACGACTTGTTATTTAATGAAGAACTATTATTTATTTCGACAATCACTATACACCTTTCGAAGAAAGTTATTTTCTATAAACTCCACGAACTCACCAACCATTGTGTTGACGTTTTAAGCATGTTTATCTCAGGTAATTAACGGAGCAAGACAAGACACGGAGCGGGCATCCTTTACTCTGATAACTTAAATGGTGTAAAATCAAATATGTCATTCCTCTCAAACTATCACATTTTCTCATGGGATTTTCAAATCAAATAATTCACTTTTGTATCAAAAATATTCTTTGAATGACATATAACTTTCAAAACGCCTATTCTGGACCGTTTTTCTGAAATTTTAACTCGATCCTCACCGTAACACCCTAATTACTTTTCCGCTGCCACAAACCAAATTAGGGGGTGTTACAGTTTGGTATCAGAGCCTAAGGTTATAGAGAATCAAACGTTTTAAAACATCGAACTATAACCACACTTTCAAAATAAATGATTTTACACCTTATCATCTTATGCCTTCCGTGTCTGCAGACTGCCGTGCTCAATACATTACCTATTAAGATTGTTTTGTACTAATCTTTACATGCTTGATGTTTATTCTTCACACATTACACACTATATTGTTACACACTCAACGTTATATATATATACTCACCAACTATTTCAAGTACAGTACCAACCATCTTTAATTATCCTACTCATATCTTTATAGATACGTGTGAAATCAATTTTACTGTATTTCCGGAAAATCCGCGCGGGAATTATTTTGTTGACTAGTATGAATATTAAATCAGAAATTCTTAAGCAGGATGGGTTGCAATGTCTTTATTTGAATGATTGGGATGCCTTTTATCTAAATAAAGAAATTGTAAGGCGCCGAACCATAAGTTTATATTTCCTTATTTACATTGTTTGGGACGCCTCTCTATGTAAATAACGAATTATAAATAAGTGGGCTTATTTATATCTGTAAAGGGCACTAGTATGAAACCGATAACCATAAAAATTCATCAAACACACAGCATAACTTCCATTAGAACCCCTAAATAGTGATACATAGTGTTAGTATACGAATTCAAAACAACACCCCTATCGTAATACTATCTCCTACTATTCTAGCCACTTGCATTAACTATTTCTTCACGCCAAGACAAACAAGATCTCCCATACCCTAAAAGCCGGGATTCAGCAACTTTCTCTACATACACCGAATCTTCATTCAAATATCTCTATGTGAGAATCTGTTATCGACAAAACTCTTTGTTTAACAAATAGGTTACCCGCACAGATTTCTGTAAAATATCTAAATCTAGCAGAGTAATGAGTTCTTTTCCAAGTTATGTTCATAGCATAAACATCCAAACACCATATTATTCAAAGAAACTTGACGGAAATACTTAAACATTACAAACGATACTGAATTAAAACATCACATAAACCTAAACCTAAACTTCAAAGGTAGTCCGGATGATCCCAGGTCTGAGAATTGTTGGAATCATAGCCGTCATCGTAAGGATCAAAGCTCGCCAACTTCTCTTCTTCCCATTGAGCTTCCAACCTGCTCAGCTCCCAATCCATGGCAGGAGTCCAACCACCATCAGCAACTGCCACATTCTCCTCGAAACTTGGCTGGAAATGATCCAGATGAGGCAAATGTTGTTGTTGCACAACCACCCTTGGTATAGAGGAACTTGATGCACCTTGTTGTAGTTGTGGTTGTTGTTGATGTTGTAGTAGTGGTGGATTTTGTTGCTTTTGTTGTTGTTGTTGTTGTTGTTGTTGTTGATGTTCAATCCTAGCAGCTTCAACATTCTCTTCCAAGCTCCAACGAACCTTGTTGGAAATCTGGTCATCTATTTGATGAACACAAGACCACAGCGATTCGATGACAGCAGCATCCTTACAAGATTCATCATACAAAAACGTGTCAATCACATGCTTCCTACCATCTGAAATGTCTGTGCACCTAGCATAGCTTTCTCTAAGTCGTCGTTTCAATTGTTTCGTAGCTTCAAACTGCAGAATGACCTTCACCATAGCATTTTGATGATCCACGTCACTACCCTCAGTTTCTGCCTTGATGTACAGTTGAATTTGTTCAGCAGTATGTGGTAACTTACAAGCCATTGATTGTGTGTGTATGGGTAACACAGACATGCCAATGGTATTTATAAGGGTTAAAAAATATTTTTCAATTATTTTAAGAAATACAACCGTTTGTATTCAAACGGTAAAACTTTCAAAAGTTGTGACTTGTGTCTATTAAAACTAGCAACTAGCTCTGAGATACGTGGTAAATAAAATACTTACTTTGGTTTTCGCAATTCAACGCAAGAGGCAGGAACAAATCGCGTTAAACGCGCCACACTATGATTTAAAAATCCTGAACACGCCACATACAAATAACACTTTCCATACGATTTGACTACTCATCCTCTAGGAAATTGTGAACCTCCTAACGTCCTCTCGAAACTCTTAGGCATTATACGAAAATTCGATGATCTCGAAACTACCTAGTAACCATATATGTCATGAAACATGTGTTCAACATTCGTCAAACTAAACTTATCCTTGAAACATTTATCCTCGACCCATTGCTAACAACAACCCAACACACCCTTGTTTATCATTAATACTCGAACCCGACTCTAATTAAGCTTAAAGAACTTAAGATTTATTTCTAATCTAATCGACTCATACCCGTTTACTTTGGATCATTCACTTAACAACCTACCAATATTTTCATACGTCTCAATTAGGCACTTACCAATAAATCATGCGTAACAAATCTTTTCCAGTCACTCGACCATAAGATGACCAAAGTTATCATCAAAGCTCAGCCCGACTGTCATGACTTCAACAAAAATCATATATTGCTTAAATACTTTATTAAATTTAAGTTCCCAACAACCTCAGCAAACTCAAACGAAACCCTGTCTAGTTATTTGGTCATATTCCATCCTTGTGAACTCAACTATAACTAAAACAAACCAACTTTCGTATTTCTCTTTTGCCCCCAACAACGATTAACAAATCCTAAGAAACAATATGAAATTTTTTTTTTTTTAACTACAACACATTTCATCTTGCAGCATATTGATTTCCCTCCTTGCTTTCACACTTAACTAACAACTTGGATACTTTGAAAAAAATAAATTCAACCAAGCTATTAACGTAAGACACGGTTTATTATAAATCAAACCAATTTTGTGTTATCACTTAAGATTTTATCTAACAAGTTTTTCTTTATAAAAACTAAAGTTCAACAACGATTTTTTTTTTTTTTTTTTTTTTTTTTTTTTTTTTTTTTTTTTTTTTTTTACATTCATCAAGCTCTCGTCCGAAACTCTCATTATTAAAAATTTACAAACTCCTTGTTTGACGAATAGTTTACCCCATAAATTTGTGATTTTCAAAAATTATGAGTCATGTTTATTTTTCAAACCACAATAGAATAACAATTTTCATTCCAAAAACAAGATCTCGAGACAAAATAATTTATTTATAAAACTCACTTTTAGTCAACCTCAGTCATATCTACACTCATTACCCATTACTCACTGCTCTATTATACGAAGTCGAGAAAAGTACGAAACTAGAAACTATAAGAATTCACAACAATCTATGGAAAACACAAATAACATAAACTTTATTTGAAACCACGGAAGTTAATACATAGCGAAATGATTAACATCGGAAGTGCTAACAGTACAATAAACACAATATAAGGCATACAATCTTCAATCGGTTGACCCACCATAGAAACAATGACCCCCACCAATCCAACAATAGCAAGAGCCACCATAGGATGAAGCACCTTGATTATTCTGCATCATAAACATAACAAAATATTAAAAGCTACATCGAGACTTATAACTAAACATAAACAAGATTTTATTCCACATTCATTAAAGGTTACATCGACACACAACAAAACTACATTCTAACCACACTAGCCGAGATCCTCACCCCAAAATCTTGTCCACGTTAATCGCTAAAACCATGAGAGGTACAATGAATACCAAGGATGCGACGTAGTAATCAGAGTTTTCATCAGGGAAGAAAGCTAAATAAGCGGCGACGAAAACAATGTATACAATGACGGCAAAGATAATGATCGGCGGCATGGTGAGATATTTTGTTCAGAGAAGATAAAGATGATAAATGAAAAAGGAGGAGCGGAAAAGTGAAAAAGGAAAAAGAATGGATAGGATTTAACTAGGGAATCTAAGTGGAGAAAGTACCCGTCATTTTACTATTCACGATTATTAAATTTCAAATCACTACCACTAAAAATCCCCTAGTCTCGACCATTGGAACCCTAAACATTAAGTGCTAAATACTTCCTACTCTCGGCCGTTACTTTCACTATTCGTAACCCATAAATTAAATTATTGACCAAACATTCGAATTTGTTTAGTCTAGTACTAATAAATTTAGATGAAATCTCGCTTTTGTTAGTCAAATAAGAAATCCTTCGACAACATCTTCCATGAACTCTCACCTCAGAACACCACATTTTTCAAATACCTATCACGGATTGAACTTCGGGACGAAGTTCAAAATTGAGGGGTAGATACTGTAAGATCCTACAAAAATCCGTTACAATAATCTTTGTTAATTTATAATAACCTCGGCTTACCGTTTAACAAAGCCCATTTTTACGAGGAAATTTAAACTTTTCTTTTATTAGTAGCATTACCACATTACACTTTGACGACATATATAAAATGACCACACATACCTCGGGATTCAGTAATTCACAAAAACCCCATCTACACTAAATCTATAATACACAAATTACATGTTATAGTAAAAACTACTAAAATCTATAACTTGATTACGATTATACAATCATCACATTTCTCATTCAACAACTACATCTAATTACATCACATATACACTAAATCTATTTAGCTACAAATTAACCGGACCCTTAAAAATTTACCAGGCCCAACACCAACCTATTTATACGCCACACCCAGCCCAATCACCACTCCAACACTTCACACGTCTAGCCCAATTCCTAAAGTAATTATTTTCTTTGTTATTACATGTTAGTCGACAGCCAACTCCTTACAAAACACACTTCCTACACTAAATTACTAAACGCGACCCTCGAATATTTTTACACCTCCTCGATCACAACACACTAAACTCTAGGTAAGCCAAACCTTGGACCTAGATGTCGAGTATTTCTATAGTATTCAAGGTCACTTTGGTTGCCCCATCTTAACTCAATTCAACATAACAAAAACCATAAAACTCAATCATTCTTACACTCGATTTCTCCTACCAACTTCGAAGACTCTTTCTAACATTCATTCACAAATGAAACAATATTGGAACAACAGAAGATCCATGTGTCTCGCTAATTTCAAATGTGACATTAGAATAAATAACAAACACATACAAGTAAAACTCAACAACAAAATACAATGCTATCTTTCTATGTACATGTGCGTATACATGAACTCACAAGCACATGCATTACATCTTATCTTATGTAACTTACAGAAAGGGGATCGAATCTCAAATAACAAATTGCATGCAAACATACACTCGTATACTTCATCCGATAACATACATGTAACATGAGCATGTTTAGAACCTACATACTCTTACCAAATGGAATATACGAGGCCTAGAAATCACTAAGAATACTCACATTACATTCCTAAAATTTATTCATGATAATTCGAACCCATTTTGAAACATAAGTGTTCACGTACAAAGTAAGCTTTGACAACCTTAAAAATAACTTATAAAAGTCGCCACCTTTTCTTTACCATTTTATCAATTTAGGACTAAAAATGTAACGCAAACTAACCGGAAGGACCAAAACTGCCAACCTGAGAAACTTATGGACTGAAGCTGTGAAAACAGTTGACAAAGGACTTAAATTGATGTACCATTGAACTCCGAGCCTTATAGGGACATATGGACAAATTTTGGACTAATATGGACTTTGGACTTAACCAAGGACTAACGACGTAACGCAACCACAGTTAGACTAAGAAGGATAAAATCTGAAAAGAACAAGGACCTATTTAATTTCACTTGACATTCTTAGTTTATTTTTCATTTTACACCCTTCATTTCATATGCATGTTTCATTTTAAGTTATGCATTACTTAAAGCTTCGCTATTAGAAATATTAACGACCTCACTTGCATATTATTTCAGCATATTTCGAGAAAGTAATATTTTGGGTCGATTGAGATAAGAACCGAGATAATATTATAGATATATCATATTTTTAACTTGAGGCATTTTAAGCATATCACACACTCACATCACCGATCAAATCGTTATACGATTTATCCCTTCCACATTCGTTATTAGTCGTAAGTTAGACTCTTAGACTTCGCTTATACTCAGGTCTCGTATTGAAGAAGTTTTCGCGATCGTTTACTTGGTCTTATAATTGCGCCTTGTCAGCTACGCTCCAGGTGAGTCGTGGCCCCTACTTTTCACACTTGTTTTTAATAACTCTTTTGGGGAGATACATGCTTTAACTGTTTTATATTACTTGAAAACTCTCATGAATTGCTCAAAACTATCAACTACGCTTTACCTATTTGAATTATACTTGAAAGGAATACATGCTCAATATATGTGCAAATTGTCTGTTTAGCTTAAACACGGAACTTGAAACATAACATCTCTGAACTACTTGATGTAACATGATACTGAGGCTTACTGTATGCATTCATGTGACAAATGAATGAACTGTTACTTATTATAATATTTCTATATTCCACTGGAAATAATTGCCAAGATCAGAATACGTGTATTTTATGAACCTTTAGACCTATATTGCCTAAGCACACTTTATTGCCAAAAAGACCCTTTATCATGAGCCATTAATCACTGCGGTGAGCGCGAATATAGCAACAGCTTCGAAACCTGTTGGAGGACTGACAACCTATCCCACTAATACTAGGACGGAATGCTTAATCGCTAGTCGTATTAGTCGCGATGCGCTATATTTGAGAAAAATAGGAAGTGGCAAATCACCTATTACTCGAGGGCATAAACTTTCGTCATTAATTTGGTGAACACTCCGTTTTATGGTACTCTGTTAACGTTTTGCGTGTCATGAGGCTTAAGGCAATATAACTTTATGAATATATGAATGTTTCATATATATCCTAGGATACAGCTGTATTAGAAGACCACCACTTTTCACTGATAGATTTCAGACTTTAGACTATTATTTCACTACGTGTTATGATTATTAATCCCGTACTTGAACTTTAACTGTTATCATATGTGACTAAATTGAGAATTATATTAGAGACACTAAAAAGGCTTAGTATGTCGTTACTTCCAAAAGTTAATCCATCCTATCATGTCGAGCGTATAAGAACTTAGCTCATTTTCATCATAACTTGAAACTTATGATCGCTCGAGATCATACATGAATCACTTGTGAATTTTATTCAACACGACTTGTTATTTAATGAAGAACTATTATTTATTTCGACAATCACTATACACCTTTCGAAGAAAGTTATTTTCTATAAACTCCACGAACTCACCAACCATTGTGTTGACGTTTTAAGCATGTTTATCTCAGGTAATTAACGGAGCAGGACAAGACACGGAGCGGGCATCCTTTACTCTGATAACTTAAATGGTGTAAAATCAAATATGTCATTCCTCTCAAACTATCACATTTTCTCATGGGATTTTCAAATCAAATAATTCACTTTTGTATCAAAAATATTCTTTGAATGACATATAACTTTCAAAACGCCTATTCTGGACCGTTTTTCTGAAATTTTAACTCGATCCTCACCGTAACACCCTAATTACTTTTCCGCTGCCACAAACCAAATTAGGGGGTGTTACACTTTATCCACTCCAACTCCCTCAAATGTACTTATTCAAACACCTCCTCCGACTATCACTCCAGTAGGAACCACACCACCACCCGCTCCATCACAGTCTGAGAAATCCCAATCATCACCAAGCTCACCAAAATTCCAACCCATGGAACTCTTTAGGACACCACCAACATCTCCACAACCATATCTTGAAGAGTTAGAAGATCTTCCACCTACATCAACCAATCCTCCACCAATGAGTCTTGAAAACTTAGAACCCATGCTATTCCATCCTCTTCATCCGGAGATTCATGGTCCTCTATACCGTGAAGCACCACAACCTCATCCCCAAATACCACCACTATCACCAACTTCAACACTCATCGCCATAGATGAGGCGATGTGGAGCAACATTCCTCAAACCCAAGAGGAGATAAGTACGGAGTTAACACAACTCTATGCTCTCTCGGGTATGGTTGACCATCGCCTTCATGAAGCCATGGACATTCAAAACATCCTCATGAACTCCCTCCAAACACCACCACCAACCAATGAACAACAACAACAACCATCCAACAACAACAACAACCAACCACCACCACCACCACCACAAAACTTGGAGCCTAGTCTTCCTCCCGGTTTTTTAAGTCATGATTGCGCCCATTGTGAGAGACCATCTCACTTGGCCCAAAGGACCAACATTTTGGTCCATGAGCTTCAAAATGAGATGAGGTTCATCTTGAACCATGTTCTCGAGCGTCTCAATGCAATCTCTCATCCGCCTCAATAAAAGCGCTCTTAGGAATTTTCTAGGATGATGTTGTAGTAGTTGTTTAGGATTTATTTTGTAATGTAACATCATATCATGTTTGTGACTTTTGTCATATAATTTTCAATTAATGAATGTGATGTTTTTATGCTTATGAGTGATCAACATATTGCATATTATCATTATCTTTGATAACTAACATCCTTATATAGCTTGTTATACTCTATATCATGATTGCTTTAGGTACAAATAATGATCAGACACTTACTTTGACTTTTTTTAAGTCAAAACATATTGAAAGGCTTGTTTGGAAGAACACCTCACATGCATTCTACTTCTTCCTAGAAGTCATTCATTACTAACACTTCATTTGCAGCATATCATACCCTTCAAAAGTATACGTTGGTACTCGAGAAGTGGGGAGTATACATCGAGGGGGAGCATTTCATAAGCATTTCATATTCTAACCGTTTGTTTTGTAGGTTCATGCATCATTTCCTTGATTACTCCATCTAGGGGAGTATAAAACAAGGGGGAGCTTTAAAGTTCTCAAAATCGCATTCCGCTACGCTACTCTTTTTGTTTTGACAAAAAGGGGGAGAAAGGACTAAGTTTGCATTAACTGTGATTCATCACAGTACATACATTTTTTCAAAACTTTTCTTTAATAAACAAACTTAATATATATTTTTAAGAACTCATGCTATATTTATTCTCTTGCTCAAAAATATACCTTATGTTTTGTCATCAACAAAAAGGGGGAGATTGTTAATACAAATATCGTCCCAAAAACGTTATTTATATTTTTCGATCTTTACTTAGTTTTGTTAATGACAATTACAAGGTATATCTTTTAGCAAATTATAAATACTAGCTTAAGTCTCATTAATACACATTTTACATTTTGCAAGATAACTTAGAATTACAATTTTACACTTTTACAAACTTATTTCCTTAAAAGGAAACTTTATTTTTAAAGTTACACCATGACATCATGGCATACATCACAAGTGATATCTTAGTTAGATTGTGTAATATTTTGTTTAGATTCACAAGTTAGATAGTTGACATTTGTGGATCTTGGAAGATTTGGCAAGATATGCAAGATATGGAATGATACACCATATCTCTTAGCTGTCAAGACCCACGGATCCAAGTCCAAGGAAGGACGGATCCATATTTTGGGATCCGTGGGATCCGTGAGCTGGATATCAGCTTGCCTATAAATAGCAAGCTGATCATTTGGCTTTCTTATCACTCATATAGCTAAAACACACATATTCATTCAGTATATATCTTACTAACATCATTCATACTTGCATTTCACTTTGATCTTTCTTTTTGTAGAAAAGAGATCAAGCTTTCAAGGATCTACAAAACCGTAATCCTTTAGTTTCATTACTGTGTGATATTGTAATTTGTTTCACACATCATTATCTATCATTTGTAATCAGTGAGTGTGGTTAGTGTTTTAGTCCTCAAAACACAAAGAGAGTAGGGAGTGGTTGTACCCTTGTAAAGAACTCGACATCTAGCTTAGTGTCGGTAAAGTATATAGGCGACGTCAGGTTGGTTCTACCTTGTAAAAGAACCCGGTGTTTAGCTTAGTACCGGAAAAAGAAGTAAGCGACGTGTAAAGGTTTCCTCCGCCTAGAAAGGGAGTTTGTTTCTTAGTGAAGGATAAACTCTCGAGTTGGAAGCTCGAGGAGTGGAGTAGGGCAAGGAAGAGAGTCCTTGTAGCCGAACCACTATAAACAACAGTGTTGTGTGGTTTGATCTTTCCTCTCTTTATCTTTTGTTTATATTGTGTGATTATTTGTTTGTGATTGTTTCCTTTGAATTAACATACAGTAACAAAGCAAATAAAACTCGAAAAACGGTAAAAACTATTCAACCCCCCTTCTAGTTTTCCACAAAAGTAATTGAAACTAGTTAAGCATGTATCTCCCCCAAAGAGTTATTAAACAATTTAATGATAGAAATGGTGGGGCTATGACTCACCTTAGCTGTAAAAGTCAAGGTATTGTGATGTTATGTCAAAAGTATCACGGGAACGGCTCCAACACACGACCTGAATAATAGTGAAGTCTGAGATTTCGATGGTCTAAGATTGACATGATGTGAATAGTGATTGTGAACGAATATCGGATAAAGAATCGGTTCGTGATGTAAATGATTTGATATGCTTAAAATGCTTAAAGTTCAAAAATAATATTATACATAATGTAATCATGTTTTTATGTTTATTGATTCAATAATAACATCTCTTCAAAAGTTGGTGGATGATAAGTTATGCTTGTTCGTTAAGAGTTACGTTTTATAAATATAAACGTAACGTTACTTATAATAATCGTACGAATTGAAAAATGGATTTTTGGAATACAAATGTATAAATCACTTATGAATTTGTATATAGAATTTAGTTACTGTTTTGTCCTTGTAGTTTCATAAAATTTACACATTTAATCCTAACGGTGAAATATTTGCACCGTTAGTCCCTAGTTAGAAAATAATTACATTTTATGTCCAAAAGGGTCAAATATGACATTTTAAGGCTTATAGTTACTGTTTATTCAGTTTCTACCCATAATTGACAGAAATGATGGTTTAGAACTCAATATCCCCAAAGTTACACTTTTGCCCCCTAATAGTAAATACGTTTTGCAAAACTAGTCCAAAAATCACAAAAATATTATGAAAAGTTTTCTGAGATATTTAGTAACTTAATAAAGCTTATTGGAACTTATAGAAACTGCTTATTTTATAAAAGTGCTTATTTTCTCATTATTGGGCTTAAATTCGAAATAGAGAAAGCCCAATAAGAGATTTAGATGCAAGGACATTCAAACAAGTTTGGGCCTGAAATTGGGCTATTTTTATAGTCCTAAAAATGATTTCCAATTGCTTATTACACTGCTTAATCAAAAGTTCTTATTGGGCTTATTAAAGCCCAATCGATATAGTGTTAAGTTAAAAATAGCTCCGAGTGGCGTTTAGTTTAAGACTTTTAAAGAGCTTATATGAGCTTATGAGGGGAAACTTATAAAATCAATTTGGTCAACGAACTTATGAAGAATCGAGACAAGCTATAAAATTGATATGGTGTGTATATGGTTTCGTTTTAACGTGGCCATTTCTAGTCGAGTTTATACATGGTTCAATATAAAGAAAATGACATATAAGTATTAAATGAAATATGAGATGCGACATATAAGTAAAATGGAGTTCAAAATGTATTAAAACGGATAGGCAAGTGTCAAGTAAATGTAAAACTCGTTATTCTAGCCATCCATGAAGGAGGTCAATGTATAATACGTAAGAATAAATAAAAAGAACTCATATAAACTACTAGAAAGTAAATATGGGTCGTACGTGATATATAACTATGCATGAATATAGAAAACGTGTAATGGAGTAAAGATTAAGTTCGAATAGACTTACAACGCAAAAATGGTGATAAATATCACGTCGAATGGACTAGATAACGATAGTTTAAGTACGTATCGTGTTAGTATTGCCACAAAAGAATCGAGATCAACTATATGGGTTGGATAAATGGTTCGAATGAATGTGTCCTGGCCTTGCCTTCTTTGAACGACCTTGGCAGAGATGGAAAATTACTTAGAACATATTGGTGAAATGAGGTTGAGTGTATATGAGTGAATGATGGATGTATACATATATACATGCACGAATATAGTTTTATAATGCAAGTAGGTTCGATTTTATTCGATCATGGCAGAGGTGATAAGGTTTTAGAGAATAAAATGATATATGTACTCAAGTAAAAATAGTCAAGTGGATGTGTGGTTCGGTTATGTTCAAGGTATGCATACATGTATCATTCGACGTATATAAGAGGGTCCAAAATGATTTTTAAACATGTCAAGTTGAGTAGGAAAGTGAGAAATAAGTTTGTAAACAATTATTCGATCATAGAAAATCATAAGACCTAGGTAAAAATAAGTTATGATCGAATTGGGTTGAAGTGGGTAATAAATGAATGAACTTGTAAATTTCTCGAGGGTGAATTACTTTGGGTCTCGTTCATTGATCAAACGTTCGAAATAAAATGTGAGATTTATCATTCCTGATTCTTGGGGTTATAGAGAATCGAAACATATAAAATAAATGGTATCTTGTGTGTCAAAATAAGGATTAGAATAGGCCAAGTAAATAAGCCTTGATCGATCTGTATTAAAGAAAGAAAAATGGAATTGGGCTGAATTTATGTTGGGCCATGAATAGTAATAGGCCAAGAATATAGTTAAGAGTCCGTTTGGTGATTATTGGTGAAATGAATAATCGTGGTGCGTGTGCGAGCCCATTCTAAAGTATCGTGTATCCCGTAACAACGTGTTTGAATAGAATTTGTAATAAACAAAAATTTCAAATTTACTCGTAAAAATGGTTAAGTGAACAGTAACGATGTGTTAATACTAGATTAACGTATACTAATGACTAGGGAATTTTATGAGTTGTTACAGTATCTACCCCTTATTTTTGAATCTCGTCTCGAGATTTAGTCTGTGTTATCTGTTAAAAGATGCTAACGGATAGTCGATGTGTAAAGTTTAAGCAAAAACTTACGTATCTAGGGTAGAATACTACTATACTTAACGTTCGCACAAAAACCCCGTCACTAGCTGTTATCCTAAAGGGGTCAATGCCGATTAACGTACGCATGATTACATATGTCCACGTGAGTCGTGATGCATTTATAATTATGTTGGCTACCATAATTTTACTTTCCTCCTTTCACACTTGTACATATCACCAAGCACATATATCTCGACATTACTTAAATAGTGAAAGAGTAGGGTGATTATCTCTAAAAAATCCTCGAGTGAACTCATCAAATTTCTACGGCTAAGTGATAACCTTTATTTAACTTAATCCCGTGTCTCATCAAATAAGAACTGTCAAATGATCAAGTTAAATAGGCATTTATCACTGAGCTCCACTCTTTTGATGTCTCGACCAAATTCTGAGATTTTTCCCTAAAAAGTATCCTCAAGAGAAATCCCCTTTTTGAGCAAAATCATCAAATTTCTCTGTGGCTAAGTGATAACCTTTATTTAACTTAATCCCATGTCTCATCAAACAAGAACGGTCACAAGATTAAGTTAAATAGCCAGTTATCACTGAGCTCCACACCTTTGATGACTTAACTAAATGCTGAGATTCCCCTATCGGTGCAGATACTATAACATTTAACAGTGCGCATATAAATGGGAAAAGTTCTACGTATCTAAGGCGATAGGGATAAGAGTCTCAATGTATATAGTAGTTATAGTCTAGGCTCTTAAATGCAACCTAGTTCTATATAACCAAGTCTCTGATACCAATCTGTAACACTCCCAAATTACCGCAGCGGAACAGTAGAGTCAAGGGGGTATTACTTCATAATATAGATCAAGGTATAGAATACGACCTCTAAATGAGACGTTTTAAAATGTTACCATTCGAATTATTAAAATCAGAGTTAAACAAGAAATCCAAAGTATAAAGTTACATAGATGTTTCGAATGGTAAAAGATAAAGATATGAGTCTCCAAGTATGCAATTGACTCTAGAATCCATGCATCCACTATTGCCTTATTAACCAGAGATAAACATGCTAAAATGTGTCAACCAATGGTTGGTGAGTTCATAGAGTTTAGTTTTAGAGTAAAGCATTTGAATAAAGAATTCACAGCAAAGGCCTTGTAAATCCACTCAGTCCCAAGCCCCGCCTATACAAGACTTGCAACCTGTGTGTTTACAATCCACTGCTAACATAGTATGAATAGAACAGATGTATAAAAGCATATCATATCGTAAATGATCAGTGTACGTGCATACCAATGCAAAATGGGTTAGAGTATTTGCATACCAATGCAAAATGTGTCAGAGTACTTGCATACCAATGCAAAATGTATTAGCGTAATTGCATAACAATGCAAAATATATTAGAGAACTTGCATACCAATGCAAAATGTGTTAGAGTACTTGCATATCAATGCAAAAATGTATTTGGTAATAAGTAAAGTAATTTGAGCATGTATCTCCCCCAAGTAGTTTATCAAAACGTATAAAAGTAGGGGCTATGAATTCTCACAGTAATATGTAGAGGTTTAGAATACTTGTAAAAGTAATTGAAACTAGTTAAGCATGTATTTCCCCCAAAGAGTTATTAAACAATTTAATGATAGAAACGGTGGGGCTATGACTCACGGTAAACCGTGAAAGTTTTTAGAATGCTTGTAAAAGTAAATAAATATAGTTGAGCATGTATCTCCCTCAAAAGTAAATCAAAACGTATCAAAAGTAGAGGCTATGAAATCTCACAGTAATATGTAGAGGTTTGGAATACTTGTAAAAGTAATTGAAACTAGTTAAGCATGTATCTCCCCCAAAGAGTTATTAAACAATTTAATGATAGAAACGGTGGGGCTATGACTCACGGTAAACCGTGAAAGTTTTTAGAATGATTTTAAAAGTAAATAAATATAGTTGAGCATGTATCTCCCCCAAAAGTAAATCAAAACGTATCAAAAGTAGAGGCTATGAAATCTCACAGTAATATGTAGAGGTTTGGAATACTTGTAAAAGTAATTGAAACTAGTTAAGCATGTATCTCCCCCAAAGAGTTATTAAACAATTTAATGATAGAAACGGTGGGGCTATGACTCACGGTAAACTGTGAAAGTTTTTAGAATGCTTGTAAAAGTAAATAAATATAGCTGAGCATGTATCTCCCCCAAAAGTAAATCAAAACGTATTAAAAGTAGGGGCTATGAAATCTCATTGTAATATGTAGAGGTTTAAAATACTTGTAAAAGTAATTGAAACTAGCTAAGCATGTATCTCCCCCAAAGAGTTATTAAACAATTTAATGATAGAAATGGTGGGGGTATGACTCACCTTAGCTGTAAAAGTCAAGGTATTGTGATGTTATGTCAAAAGTATCACGGGAACGGCTCCAACACACGACCTGAATAATAGTGAAGTCTGAGATTTTGATGGTCTAAGATTGACATGATGTTAATAGTGATTGTGAAGGAATATCGGATAACGAATCGGTTTGTGATGTAAATGATTTGATATGCTTAAAATGCTTAAAGTTCAAAAATAATATTATACATAATATTATCATATTTTTATGTTTATTCATTCAATAATAACATCTCTTCAAAAGTTGGTGGATGATAAGTTATGCTTGTTCGTTAAGAGTTACGTTTTATAAATATAAACGTAACGTTACTTATAATAATCGTACAAATTGAAAAATGGATTTTTGGAATACAAATGTATAAATCACTTATGAATTTGTATATAGAATTTAGTTACTGTTTTGTCCTTGTAGTTTCATAAAATTTACACATTTAACCCTAACGATGAAATATTTGCACCGTTAGTCCCTAGTTAGAAAATAATTACATTTTATGTCCAAAAGGGTCAAATATGACATTTTAAGGCTTATAGTTACTGTTTATTCAGTTTCTACCCATAATTGACAGAAATGATGGTTTAGAAATCAATATCCCCAAAGTTACACTTTTGCCCCCTAATAGTAAATACGTTTTGTAAAACTAGTCTAAAAATCACAAAAATATTATGAAAAGTTTTCCGAGATATTTAGTAACTTAATAGAGCTTATTGGAACTTATAGAAACTGCTTATTTTATAAAAGTGCTTATTTTCTCATTATTGGGCTTAAATTCGAAATAGAGAAAGCCCAATAAGAGATTTAGATGCGAGGACATTCAAACAAGTTTGGGCCTGAAATTGGCCTATTTTTATAGTCCTAAAAATGCTTTCCAATTGCTTATTACACTGCTTAATCAAAAGTGCTTATTGGGCTTATTAAAGCCTAATCGATATAGTGTTAAGTTAAAAATAGCTCCGAGTGGCGTTTAGTTTAAGACTTTTAAAGAGCTTATACGAGCTTATGAGGGGAAACTTATAAAATCAATTTGGTCAACGAGCTTATGAAGAATCGAGACAAGCTATAAAATTGATATGGTGTGTATATGGTTTCGTTTTAACTTGGACATTTCTAGTCGACTTTATACATGGTTCAATATATAGAAAATGACATATAAGTATTAAATGAAATATGAGATGCGACATATAAGTAAAATGGAGTTTGAAATGTATTAAAACGGATAGGTAAGTGTCAAGTAAATGTAAAACTCGTTATTCTAGCCATCCATGAAGGAGGTCAATGTATAATACGTAAGAATAAATAAAAAGAACTCGTATAAACTACTAGAAAGTAAATATGGATCGTACGTGATATATAACTATGCATGATTATATAAAATGTGTAATGGAGTAAAGATTAAGTTCGAATAGACTTACAATGCTAAAATGGTGATAAATATCACGTCGAATGGACTAGAGATCGATAGTTTAAGTACGTATCGTGTTAGTATTGCCACAAAAGAATCGAGATCAACTATATGGGTTCGATAAATGGTTCGAATGAATGTGTCCTGTCCTTGTCTTCTTCAAACGACCTTGGCAGAGATGGAAAATTACTTAGAACATATTGGTGAAATGAGGTTGAGTGTAAATGAGTGAATGATGGATGTATACATATATACATACACGAATATAGTTTTATAATGCAAGTAGGATCGATTTTATTCGATCATGGCAGAGGTGATAAGGTTTTAGAGAATAAAATGATATATGTACTCAAGTAAAAATAGTCAAGTGGATGTGTGGTTCGGTTATGTTCAAGGTATGCATACATGTATTATTCGACGTATATAAGAGGGTCCAAAATGATTTTTAAACGTGTCAAGTTGAGTAGTAAAGTGAGAAAAAAGTTTGTAAACAATTATTTGATCATAGATAATCATAAGACCTAGGTAAAAATAAGTTATGATCGAATTGGGTTGAAGTGGGTAATAAATGAATGAACTTGTAAATGTCTCGAGGGCGAATTACTTTGGGTCTCGTTCATTGATCAAACGTTCGAAACAAAATGTGAGATTTATCATTCCTGATTCTTGGGGTTATAGAGAATCGAGACATATAAAATAAATGGTATCTTGTGTGTCGAAATAATGATTAAAACAGGCCAAGTAAATGAGCCTTGGTCGATCTGTATTAATGAAAGAAAAATGGAATTGGGTTGAATTTATGTTGAGCCATGAATAGTAATAGGCCAAGAATATAGTTAAGAGTCCGTTTGGTGATTATTGGTGAAATGAATAATTGTGGTGTGTGTGCGAGCCCGTTCTAAAGTATCGTGTATCCCGTAACAACTTGTTTGAATAGAATTTGTAATAAACAAAAATTTCAAATTTACTCGTAAAAATGGTTAAGTGAACAGTAATGATGTGTTAATACTAGATTAACGTATACTAATGACTAGGGAATTTTACGAGTTGTTACATATTGTCTCATTGTCTAATAACCTTCCACATACTTGTTTAAATAGATAAAGTTGCTAATTTTTTCATTTCCTGCACTATATTATGATGGGTGGCGCCTTGACTTTGTGAGGTGAAGTTTATTTTGGTCATGATACAAGATATCTGTGTTTGTTTGTTACAGCTTACAACATTGGAAGCCGATATAGCTATTAGTATCTAGAAAGTTCTTCTTGCACTTCAAAGTGATGTTGTTTTCAGTTGAACATTTTTGTGTAACGTGTTTGACCGTAGTGACTACTTTTATTCTTTACACTAAATGATGCATACCAGTTTCTGCAGTATGTTATTGTGAAAATGAACTATTGATCATAAGGCAGTCCCAATTTTTTTTTTAAGATTCTAGCTTATCCAAGTGATGATGTGCGCGAGCAGGTAACCCATCTATGTAGCTATTTTATTGTGGAAGTGAGATAATCTATATGGGAATGTTTGGTTGACGGTTTAGGACAGAGGGAATGTAATGATGTTTGGTTTGAGGTATATGGGTATGGAAGTCGGGGATCCGACCTATAGTGATTCAAAATCCAAACCGATTGGCGTCTAAATCAATTTCTTATATATGCGGTCTTGTTGTTGCAGTTTGTTTGTGCATTAGGAAATGTTGCTGGTGATTCTCCTAGATGCCGTGATCTTGTCCTTGGACATGGCGCTTTGATTCCATTACTGTCTCAGTTAAATGAGCATGCTATGCTTTCTATGCTCAGAAACACAACTTGGACGTTATCCAACTTTTGTCGAGGAAAACCACAACCTCCATTTGAGCAGGTTAGTGACCAGTTACATAATTAATTATTCAGTCATTTTTTTCTTGCTTATATTTGTCACACTGATATGTTTTAAAATGTGCAGACAAGGCCAGCTCTGCCAGCCCTTGAGCGACTTGTTCATTCAAATGATGAAGAGGTGTTGATAGATGGTACCAATGACAAAATTCAGGCTGTGATTGATGCTGGTGTTTGTCATCGTCTTGTTGAGCTGCTAGTCACCATCCTTATACACATTATTATTATATTTTTCAAAATTTCTTTTGGATGTGCAAATGTAATGTAATGTATTAAGGTTGTGCAACAAATCCTGTAGGTATCTATTGTTGTATGCTGTAGAGAATTATTTGTTTATATGAGTTTTATAAGGAAACAAGAGATGTACATGTTTCATATGTGATATTGGAAGTTTGAAATGTTTACTTTATGAATTCTGTTAGATTCATGTTACGTTTGACTCACTTTTATTAGCACAAAATCCATTCGTAGAAAATTGTGTAGTTGTTTTCGCGGTTTACGCGATTTGAGAATGATGATGGTGTTAATTTTAGAGAGAGAAGTAGAAATTTAGAGAGAGAAGCAGGAAAAAGAGATAAACAGAGGGTGGTGGTAGTGGTGGTATAACTTTTTGATTAAATACACCATTCGTCTCTAAGGTTGTACCACCATAATAATTAACCAAAACGATGAAATGACCATTTTGCCATCATGTGCAAGGCACATGGGGGAAAATAACAGAAGTTGACTGAGTATTACGGGTCAAAGGACTCAATCGGCCTCAAAAACCCAAGGTTTGGACTCACGGCGATGATTTTCCCAAGTTTGGAGCCCTGACGATGCTTTCTGGAAAGTTTAGGGACCAACGGTGTATTTTTGTCTAAATTTAAATAAGAGATGGAAAAAGTTGGATGAGACCCACAAAGAAACAAAACAAATCAATCGTGTGTTGCCAAAAACAAATCCCACATGTGTTGACACAAATTGAACTGTTACTTGATTTCCATTAATGAAACCATACCTCTCAAACAAACAAATAATTAAAATCACATCAAACTCAAATCCTTACTTTAAAGTGTTTTTTATTTTAATAAATGAAAAAAAAAGAAAAAAAGAAAAAAAGAAAAAGAAACAACTGTGAAGTCCATGGTTTCTCACAACTAGAGTAAATTACATGGTTCATCATGTGGTTTAAGCCAAATCCTTACCCCCGTCCCTGATCTTTTTTTTTACCCCCGTCCCTAATTTTTTTTGCATGGATGATCCTTATAATAAAACTATGTAAGACCATCCGTCCATATCTCTAACTTTCGTTAAACTACTTCGTTAAAACTACACATGTGCACTGCACATGAAGGTATATCTGTATTTTCATTCATCTATTTTAATTAGACTTACTCCTACTCACCTGACACAACATCTATATCTCTCTAAGGTTAGCCGGAGTGGGAGGTGAGGGAGAGGGAGTGAGGCCTTACCTCACTCGTAACCCCCATTCCTCTCACCATAGTCACGCGCCACCATAAGCAAAAAAAGTGAAATAGCAATTTCGTTTAGCTAGTTAGGGTATTTTCATTTACCGAGTTTGGGTTCAACAATAGCAAGTTCATGTGTTAGTGAGTTAGGGTTACACGTTAGCGAATTTGTAAAAAATAGCGAGAGGTTCCATTTTAGCGAGTTCTTAAAATAGTGAATTTGCGTGTCATTTATAGCAAGTTCTTAAATAGCGAGCTAGGGTACATTTTGTTCTACCAAGTTCGTCTTTGTATTTAGCGACTTTGTTACCGAGATTCAACATGACCATAAGGGTGTGTTTGGTAGCAAGATATGACACCAAAGAAATGAAATCAACATAATTTGTTGCGTTTGGTAGCATAAAGAATTGAAAAGGTGGAGAAATCTCATTTCTCGAGAAAATGATTTGTGTGTAATCTAATTTCCATCCCTTTTGTAATGGAAATAAAACTTCACCCCAATTCTCCGTGTTTTTCTTTTATGAAAACAATAAAATAAAAATAAGAGTTAATTACATAAATGGTCACTGTGGTTTGGTGGTTTTCTCACTTTCAGTCACTAAAGTTTTTTTTTGACTGGTTTAGTCACTGTGGTTAGTATATGTTACAGATTCAGTCCATATCTGAATGAAATAACCAAAAAGCCCTTGTCATTTTCTTTTTCAAATATTTTGGCAATTAAGTAACGGCCGTTAGTCTAGTAAATAACCGAAAATTTGGTTTTCTAACGTCTTCGTCCGTTTTTATACCTTTTCGTCCGGTCATTATACGTTTTCATCTGTTTTTACATGTTTTCCTCCGTATTTACACGTTTTCGTCCGTATTTACACATTTTCGTCTGTATTTACACGTTTTCATCCGTTTTTACACGTTTTCATCCGTATTTACACGTTTTCATCCTTTTTTACACGTTTTCGTCCGTATTTACTCGTTTTT